>BQMF02000579.1:0-241403 GCA_027922465.2 Turritopsis dohrnii | reverse complement strand
AGAATGAGCTTACTGAAATCTGAACCTACATGAAGAGCTTTTCTGGTCACTGGTTGTGACATCTTCGCCTAAAAAATTAAAGGATAAACTAAATGATGGTGGAAAATCTTACAATGAGATCCTGAAGTGCTTATCAACATTGTCTACTTCAATTACAAATCATCATTCTATCCGCATTCAAGACACTGACGAAGATTAATTACTAAAATTTCGAAACTCACTTAAATGACTTTTCTGTTCAGTAAATGTCATTTCTTTGTCTACGAAGTTAAATATTGCTTCAAACAGTTGTGAAGGCATTGAAATTGGGAAACTTTCATTTGAGAAAATTAATAGAATTAGCAAATAAAGATTTCGTAAAGGTTTGTTCATTGGAAGTTCATTTGTATTAGCAAACAGAAAATATGAACCTACCGGTCTGGCCACTGGCTGTGAGTTCTCCAACTAACAAATTAAACGATAAAATAATTGAGGGCGCAAACTTTTAGAATGGGATCCAAAAGAGGTTTTGTTACGAATGTCTAATTCAATAACCATTCATTACTCTATCCACATTCAAGACACAGATGAAGACTAATTAATAAAATTTCGAGACCTACTTGGACAACTTTTCTGTTCAGTGGATGTCATTTCGTCATCTACGAAGTTAGAGAATAATTTAGACAATAGTGGAAACAATTTAATTGAGTTCCTTAAGAAGGATATCTTGAAGTTCTTGGTCAATTACACAAGATCATCTCTTATACATTCTAATCTTTGGGAATGACAAGTTAACAAAAACTTTGAACTTCTTTATAAGATGTTTCTGTTCACTGCTTGTCACTTTATCATTTATGAGTTTACAGGATAAATGATGGGGACTAAAATTGTTGGATGATAAATCAATTTGATTGCATTCCTAAAGAGACGCCTTATCAAATCTCCATGAATAATAATGATGGATCATATCTTGCCCAATCCAGAAGCTCATTAGTAATAGCAAATAGAAAAACTGAACATACCGGTCTGGTCACTGGTTGTGACTTCTTCCCCTAAGAAATTAAGCGAAAAAATAATTCATGGTGGAAATACTTAGAATGAGATCCTGATGGTTTTAGTCAATATATATCTACTTCAACTGCAAATCACCATTTGATCTACATTCAAGACACTGGATGAAGATTAATTAGTAAAATGTCAGGACTCACTTGAATGACTATTTTGCTTAGTGCTTGGCGGCTCAAGTTTAATAAAATCGCATAATTAGTTTCGCCAATTTCACAGATTTTTGGAAATTTGATTTTTTCTTAATTTGGTACAACAATTATGGACTAAACGATCGTAAATAGCTACCTTGAATGTAGACTTCGTGAAAAATTTGGTGATGGTATGTTTTAAAACTCCATCACTTGTTATAATGTCAAATAAATCTTCTGTGACTGACCACCCTGATAAGCTTTCAAGTTTTTAGTTACAAAACCTTTCAATAATTAACATGATCAATTGTTGCTTTGAAAAATGTCAAGTACCATAGAGGAAAAAACTTTACCAAATTAGCCTTTAAACCAAATCAAATACCCCGTAACTGTAACGGTTCAACGTTGGAAGATTTTTCACTCAAAATGGTCATGTTGCTACAGCACAAAACTTTCCAAGTAAAGGAAAAATCTCTCAAGTTTGTACCTGTGTCCTTTCATACTATATTCAAAAAAAATTCTCAGGTAGTTCCGGAAGAGGTGCATTATAAGCACATTTGTAGTAGCAATTGAATCGATCTTTCTATCAATTACCCTCCACTGTTAACACATACAAGTGATTTCTGTTAAAATGAAAATTTTGTCCTACAGAAATAAGCAAGGGTTTCTTTGAATCTTGCTTACTATGATTCTGATTGGAACACAAACACGACGACTTCAATAGACGAATTTATTATATCGACGACTATTTCAAATGAAATTTTGATTTTAATTAAGTCTGGTTGATGTCATTTGTAGGTAGAAACAATTTAAAAAATTAAAGTACTTTGTCATCCAAGAAATTAAATCCCTGCTAAGTTTAGAGAAAACTTGCAACCATTAGACTAAGATCCCGCTCATTTCAAAATTTTTTTTGCATAGAAAGTTTTTCATCATTCTTTCTCACAAATTTAGACAAGTGAAATATTACCAACATAACCTAGCTCTTACCATATAATGGACAGTTGCATGTTGGGAATACTTAACCTCCATACATACTTACTTATATTTTTTAACACATCGGACAGGATCAACAGAAGGGAATTTGTCGCTAACGTGCTCGGACTTGGAATTCCTAGTATTTCACTCTCAGTGGATGTCATTTCCTCGTCTACGAAGTTAAATGTAAATTGAAACAATAGTGGAGGCATTTAAATTGGGTTCGCTTGAGAAACGTATTAGCATTAGCAAACTCAAATTCTAAACCTACCGGTCTGGTTAGTGGTCGTGATTTCTTCGACTAAGAAATTAAAGGATAAGATAACTTATGGTAGAAAAACTTGAAATGAAAGCCGAAAGAGGTTTGTCTCCTAAGCTGCACACTAATTGCAGAACATCATTCTATCTACTTTGTAGACACTCGTGAGTATTGCTAAGTATGATTTATGAACTTACTGAAAGTGCTTTCTTCTTCACTGGCTTTCACTTCTTCTTCTATAAAAGAAAACAACAACCTTTGTTTTCAAATAGACCTTTCCCGAATTTCTGTTTAAACACCGTCTTATAGCCTAGCCTCTAAGTTTCGCCTCTTTTTCAAACTCTTAATCACTTCTAATTATTCCACTGGGGAACTGAAAGAACGAGTAACTATTACTTACTGAAAATGTTAATTAGAAAAACAATAAAACACATAGAAACGAGGCTAAACTTGATAACTATGCATTAACTCGGCATTTAAACATAAATTCGGGAAAGGTGTATTTAGGAAACGTTTGTGTTGAACTTTTTATGGTAATTACACAAGATCATAACATGGACATGACGTAGTTGCAAATAATAAATTGAACCTTCTTCCATACTTGTAGGACGTTTTTGTTCACTTGCTGTCCGTTTTTTGTCTAAAAATGTAAAGTATCATATAATGTAAAGCGGAAACAATTTCCTAATTTTCCAATTACACAAGATCATCTCTTATACATTCTAGTCTTTGGTAATGACAAGTTAAAAAAATATTTGAGCTTCTTTATAAGACTTTTCTGTTCACTGCTTGTCACTTCTTCAGTTTGAATTTACAGGATGAATGATGGAGAATAATGTTGAATGATAAAATCAATTTGATTGCATTCCTAAAGAGACGCCTTATCAAATCTCCATGAAGAAAATGATGAATCATTTCTTACGCACTCGAGAAGATTATCAATATTAACAAATAGAAATTCTGATCCTACCGTTGTGGTCATTGGTTGTGACTTCTTCGGCTAAGACATTAAACGAAAAAAGAATTTATGGTTGAAACACATACAATGGAATCCTGAAGTGGGTTATCAACAAATGTATACTTAAATTACAAATCATCATTCTATCCACATTCAAAACAATGATGAAGATTAAGTACTAGAATTTCGAAACTCACTTGAATGACTTTTCTGTTTAGTGGATGTCATTTCTTTGTCTACGAAGTTAAGGTTACTTAAAACAATTTAGTGAAGGTTTTAAAATTGGGTTCACTTGAGAGGCTTAATAGGATTAGCAAATAGAGATTCTGAACACACCGTTTTGTTCATTGGAAGTCCATTTGTATTAGCAAACTGAAATTATGAACCTACCGGTCTGGCCACTGGCTGTGAGTTCTTCAACTAACAAATTAAACGATAAAATAATTGAGGGCGCAAACCTTTAGAATGGGATCCAAAAGAGATTTTGTTACAAACGTCTAATTCAATAACCATTCATTACTTTATCCACATTCAAAACACTGATGAAGATTAATAAATAAAGTTTTGAAACCTACTTGAACAACTTTTCTGTTCAGTGGATGTCATTTCATCATCTACGAAGTAAGAGTATAATTTAGACAATATTGAAAGCACTTTAATTGAGTTCCTGAAGAAGGATATCGTGATAATTCTTGGTCAATTACACAAGATCATTTCTTACACACTCTATACTTTGGTAATGAAAAGCTAACAAAAACTTTGAACTTTTTTATAAGATTTTTCTGTTCGCTGCTTGTCACTTTTTCATTTATGAGTTTACACGATAAATGATGGAGAATAAAATTGTTGGATGATAAAAACAATTTGATTGCATTCCTAAAAAGACCCCTTATCAAATCTCCATGAATAATAATGATGGATCATATCTTGCACAATCCAGAAGCTCATTAGTAATTGCAAATAGAAAAACTTAACATACCGGTCTGGTCACTGGTTGTGACTTCTTCCACTAAGAAATTAAACGAAAGAATAATTCATGGTGGAAATACATAGAATGAGATCCTGAAGAGGTTTGCAACAAATATCTACTTCAACTGCAAATCATCATTTGACTCACTTGAATGACTATTTTGCTTAGTGCTTGGCGGTTCAAATTTAATAAAATCGCATAATTAGTTTCGCCAATTTCACAGATTTTTGGAAATTTGATTTTTTCTTAATTTGGTATAACAATTATGGACTAAACGATCGTAAATAGCTACCTTAAATGTAGACTTCGTGAAAAATTTGGTGATGGTATATTTTAAAACTCCATCACTTGTTATGATGTCAAATAAATCTTCTGTGACTGACCATTCTGATAAGCTTTTTAAGGTTTTTAGTTACAACACCTTTCAATAATTAACATGATCAATTGTAGCTTTAAAAAATGTCAAGTACCATAGAGGAAAAAACCTTTGCAAATTAAATACCCCGTAACTGTAACGGTTCAACATTGGAAGATATTCCGCTCAAAATGGTCATGTTGTTACAGCACAAAAATTTCCCAAGTAAGTAAAAATCGGTTAAGTTTGTGCCTGTGTCCTTTCATACTATATTCAAAAAAAAGTCTCAGGTAGTTCCGGGAAGATGCACATTACAAGCACATTTGTAGTAGCAATTGAATCGATCTTTCCATCAATAACCCGCCACTATTAACAAATACAGGTGATTTCTGTTAAAATGAAAACATTGTCCTACAGAAATAAACAAGGGTTTCTTTGAATCTCGCTTATTACGATTCTGATTGGAACACAAAAATGACGACTTCAATATTCGATTTTATTATATCGACGACTATTTCAAATGACATTTTAAGTCTGCTTGATGCCATTTGTAGGTAGAAACAATTTTAAAAAATTGAAAATATTTTTTCATCCAATAAATTAAATCCCTCCCAAGTTTCAACCATCAAACTAAGATCCCGCCCATTCCAAAATCTTTTGTCGCAAAGAACGTTTTGATCATCCTTTCTCACAAATTTAGACAAGTGAAATATTACCAACATAACCTAGCTCTTACCATATAATGGACAGTTGCATGTAGGGAATACTTAACCTCCATGCATACTTACTTATATTGTTTAACATATCGAACAGGTTCATAAGAAGGAAATTTGCCGCTAACGTGCTCGGACTTGGAATTCCCAGTATTTCACTCTCAGTGGATGTCATTTCTTCGTCTACAAAGTTAAAGGTAAATCGAAACAATAGTGGAGGCATTTAAATTGGGTTCGCTTGAGAAACGTATTAGCATTAGTAAATTGAAATTTTGAACCTACTGGTCTGGTTAGTGGTCGTGACTTCTTCGACTAAGAAATTAAAGGATAACATAACTTATGGTAGAAAAACTTACAATGGAAGCCGAAAGAGGTTTATCTCTGAAGCTGCACATCAATTGCAGAAAATTATTCAATCTACTTTGTAGACGCTCGTGAGTATTGCTAAGTATAATTTATGAACTTACTGGAAGGACTTTCCTCTTCACTGGCTTTCACTTCTTCTTCTATAAAAGAAAACAACAACCTTTGTTTTCAAATTTAGGAAACGTTTGTGTTGAACTTTTTATGGTAATTACACAAGATCATAACACAGACATGACGTAGTTGGAATTAATAAATTGAACCTTTATCCATACTTGTAGGACTTTTTCGTTCACTTGCTGTCCGTTTGTTGTCTAAAAATGTAAAGTATCATATTAAAGCGGAAACAATTTCCTTAGAGGTTTATGTGGAAATATCTACGGTAACTTCTGACACACCATAATAATTGTTGCATAAGATAGAAGGCTATTATATAATTCGATTTCCGATCCTCGAATTTGATTTCTAACTAAAATTTATAAACCTACTTGAAGGACTTTTCTGTTCATTGGCTGTTACTTCTTGTCTAAAAAATCAACGGATAATTTAACCGATGGTAGAAGTATTTGCGTAGGGTTCTGAAGAAGTATATCTTGGAAGTTTTACACAGTATCAATTTTTACACAGTCCATACGGTGCTTGGGGTTAATAAACGAAAACTTTAAACCTCTTGACGGACTTATCAGTTCAGTGGCAGCCATTTCTTTGCCTAAAAATGTAAAGGGTCAAAAACATAAAGTGAAAATTCTCATTAGATGTTTGTGTAGAAATTTCCACGAAAAGGTCGGATATGTTGTTCAAAATTACAGAGCTTCTGCTCGGACCAGTCCTTGACCTAGATACTAAGTGGTGTATGACAAATGTCTTGAGTTCTTAAGTTCTTGATCCATTAGTTATCTGGTCTACACGCCGGCTTACAAACAGTGAATGAAGCCAAAGAGGTTGATATCTTTGCTGCAATTTATCTGATGGGCGTTTAAAGCGCATAGGAAAGGAGTATTCAAATATCTTTTTTATTTTAGAGAGTGATATATCGCGCTATACTAATCCGCAATGTGTGTAACACATTTAACTTAGAGAGTGATGGTTTTTTTTCAAAATTTACGGTCAAAACCTTCTTAATCGTGGTGATATAGCGGTAGTTAGTCCATTCGCCAATGGGCTTGTCTTATCATACTAATTCGCGTTGTGCATACCACTTTTATTTTAGAGAGTGATATATTTAAGTAAATTTCCGCGGTCAAGTTGTTCTTATGTGCGCGTAAAACCATGTAGATGACAGAGATACTTTTTTCACGATTATTCCATAAGCACGTGGCATTTGACGTCAGTTTTTTATGTTCACGGGGAATCATTGCATTGCATTCCCAATCGAACGCGACTTTTTTGGGGAAATATTTCAGAATTCAATAGGGATAACTAACGTTTTTTGGGGTCGGCGATAGGCGATGGGGTGATGCAAAATTTGTGCCTAAAATTTACTTGGTACTGCCGATACGACGTCATCAATATCTTTGATTGACGATATATCAGCAACGGTTGGTCGTAGCGAAACGATCCCAGTGTATTTGATCGTTTCAAATGTTTTGATTGCTCGCAAGATCAAGAAACGATAGCGTTAATATTCGTTTGCCAGCAAGTTTTCATTTGCTATTTTGAAAAGCAGGTAATGAAACATACGAGAGTAAGAAATTTCAAGACAAGTATTGCACGATGATTATTAGTGTTTTTAGGGTAAGTACGCTCTTGAAGTTTTTTGTTTGTTTTGTTTTTCTTATCATATAAATTTAATTCTGCATCATTACTTTTCCTTTAGGGAAGACAAATAAAAACAATATATACGCGATTGAAGAAATGAATCTCATGTTTTTAAATCATGACGTTCTGGGTTGGTGAAGAACAATATTCTATATTGGTGTCCAATCTTAGCTTCGTAAAAAGAAAATCACTAGAAAGTATTAATTTGTTTGCAATTCATATTTTGACACGTTTACTACTTACGGGTTTGGCTTTTCAAAATAACAAATAGCAAAGTAGCTTCTGTTTACTTTGGATTATGGGTTCCATGAACAGTTATAACCATTTTAATCTTTCTGTTGTTTTCAGGTGCGCACCATTTTTTTTCTATATCGTATCGTGAAAGGATTTAATATGAGTATTTTTTATGTGTTTCAGATCTTCCAAGTAAAAAGGTGTTTATGATGTGCAGTGTTGATAATGAAAAATGCTTTATCTGGAATACCTACAGAGATTTTAATTAAAAGGATGAGGAGCACTTTTTCCGTAAATGTGTTGACGTTATCTATATATTAATAGCCGACTCTCTGTTTGTTTGTGCGTTTGTGTTTGTTTGTAAGTCACGCAAAATGGTAGATTGAGTTGTGAGCGAAATTATTTCTTTTTTTGTGTTGCACGTGAGTTCGAAGCAAATACATTGCAACCCCAATCGAACGTGACTTTTTTTGGCTGATGAACTAATAGGAATAACGTTTTGTTTTTATCATTATTGTTAGTTTTATATTCCACGTTGACTTGGCTTTGAAAACAGTACATCAACTAAATACAAAGAAACTAACTGATTAAACATTTTGGACAAAAAGCAGCAGTGGCAGAACGTGGCCGCATGTTCGGTTTGCCACTAACTCTTGCCTGACTGTCTGAGACGGGTGAACTTTTTTTTGAGCAATCAAAATGTTTAAAAACCGATAGGTAAAAAAAGAGTATCATAAAACACAATGTTTTTTTTTTGCTTTCTTTTAATAATTTTCTTTTTTAATTGTTAAGCGTTCTGATCGAACGTTTTTTTATTCTATTTACTCATTTAGCACGTGCCTTTGTTCTCTCCTCCCGTGTGAACTTTTTAAGAAGAGAAAGCATTTTCCCCCTGTTTGATAGCACCCATGTTAGAGCGTTTTTTAAAACAAAAACTAATAAAAAGTTGAAGTTTTTTCTTCCTACCTTTTGAGTGTATTGTTGTACTGATCAACGATTGTTTTAAAAAATAAGTAAGTAACACATTATGAAATTTGTGTTTTTTGGAACCATTGTTTAAACTGATATTTGATGTTTGATTTCGAATCTGCCTCTGGCTGAACACAAGTTGTACGAGCCGTTTCTCAAGAAATATGAGGTTTACTGGGGTCTCCGGGGTGACACAGAGCAGGTGCACATGGGCGGCGAGCGACGCCGCCTTGGCAGCTAGTCTATATATTAATAGCCGATTCTCCGTCTGTTTGTTTGTTTGTTTGTTTGCTTGTTCGTTTGTTTGTAAGCCACGCAAAATGGTAGATTGAGTTGTGAGCGAAATTATTTCTTTTTTGTGTGCGACGTGAGTTCAGAGCAAATACATTGCAATCCCAATCGAACGTGACTTTTTTTGGCTGATGAACTAATAGGAATAACGTTTTGTTTTTATTGTTAGTTTTATATTCCACGTTGACTTGGCTTTGAAAACAATACATCAACTAAATACAAAGAAACTAACTGATTAAACGTTTTGGACATAAAGCAGCAGTGGCAGAACGTGGCAGCATGTGCGGTTCACCAGTGCATCCTAACGTATCCTTGCCTGACTGCCTGAGACGGGTGAACATTTTTTGAGCAATCAAAATGTTTAAAAACCGATAGGTAAAAAAAGAGTATCATGAAACAAAATGTTTTTTTGCTTTTCTTTTCATAATTTAATTTCTTTTATAAAGCGCTTCTGATCGAACGTTTTTTTATTCTCTTTATTCATTTAGCACGTGCCTTTTTTCTCTCCTCCCGTGTGAACTTTTTAAGAAGAGAAAACATTTTCCCCCTGTTTGATAGCACCCATGTTAGAGCGCGTAACTTTTTTAAAACAAATGCTAATAAAAAGTTTTTTTCTCTCTACGTTTTGAGTGTATTGTTGTACTGATCAACGATTGTTTTAAAGAATAAATAACACATCATGAAATTTGGGTTTTTTTGGAACCATTGTTTAAACTGATATTTGATATTTGATTTCGAATCTGCCTCTAGGGCTAACTGACGTTATCTGGGGTCCGCAATACAGGCGATGGGGTGACGAAAAATTTGGGTCTAATTTTTTTGGGAGGGGTCTGTGACGTCATAAAAATCTTTGAAGAATGATATCTCTGTAACGGTTGATCGTAGCGGAACGATCCCATACATTTTTTGATCAGTTTTCGAGCTCTACAACATGGTAACACTTTCGGTTGCCAATTCCTTAATTTTATTTTTCGTGAACTCAACGCAGGCTGAACATGGGCGGCGAACGACGCCGCCTTGGCGGCTAGTCTATATATTAATAGCCGATTCTCGTCTGTCTGTCTGTCTGTTTGTTTGCAAGTCACGCAAAATGGTAGATTGAGTTGTGAGCGAAATTATTTCTTTTCTTGTGCGCGACGTCAGTGTATTGAGACCCTAATCGAATGCGACATTTAGGGAAAATTATCTCCGTAACCAATAGGGATAACTGATGTTTTTGAGGTCCGCGATATTGGCCATGGGGTGACGAAAAATGTTGGGCAAAATGTTTGGGGACGGGGCTCTATGACGCCATCAAAACTTTTGATCGACGATATCTCCGAGACGGTGCGTCATAGACATATGATCCTATACATTTTCTTGCTCAGAATTTTGAGCTCTACAAGATGGTAGCACTTTCGATTGTCAATTCCTTAATTCAATTTTTCGTGAACTCTTTGGGAGGAGGTGACACAACGCAGGCTGAACATGGGCGGCGAGCGACGCCTCCTTGGCGGCTAGTCTATATATTAATAGCCGATTCTCCGTCTGTCACGCAAAGTGGTAGGTGAAACATAACAGCTTCACTGAATCATTGTCCTGTACGCTGAGGCTAGCGAAGTCAAATCTAACATGATGTAAATGAAAATTGTAATAATTTAGTATAAATTTTCGCTACGCATAGGAACGCATACGGTACCTAGGTATGAAAAAAAAAAAAAAAAATGGTAGGTGATTTGTGAGAGAAATTATTTCTTATCTTTTGCGTGACGTCAGTGTGAAGCCATTCCATTGAGACCCAAATAGAACGTGACGTTTAAGGAAAATTATCTCAGTAACCAATAGGGATAACTGACGTTTTTGGGGTCCGCGATACAGGCGATGGGGTGACGAAAGATTTGGGCCTAATTTTTAGGGGGACGGGTCCGTGACGTCATCAACATTTTTGATCAACGATATCTCTGTAACGGTTGGTCGTAACGGAGCGTTCCAATACATTTTTTGATCAGTTTTTCAAGCTCTACAACGTGGGCACACTTATCATTGCCAATTCTTCATTTTATTTTTCCGTGAACTGGACGCATGCTGAACATGGGCGGCGAGCGACGCCCCCTTGGCGGCTAGTATTTTTTAATCGCGGGGCACCATTGCACTGCATGTCGAATCGAAAAAGGCGTTTTTCGGAAGATATCTCGAGAACTACAAATCAAAACCCGTAAAAATATTTACATGGAATGCAATTTATTTTAGAGAGTAAAAAAAGCGTATGCACAGCGCGTATTTTTTATTTTTGCTGGGTTTCAGATCTTTTTTTTTGTTCTGCGCACCAGTGTTGATTGCAAACTTAGAAAAATGTTTTATCTAGGTTGTGTCTGTTTAAGTCACAAAATCAGTCTTTTAAGTCTTTAAAATCAGGGGAACCATCGCATTGCCTCCGAAATTAGACTCGAAGTTATTTGAAAACATCTCGAAAACCTCTAAGAAAATAACTGGTATTTTTATGGTCCGCGTTATTGACGAAGGAATGACTACAACACTGATGCAATTTCTGTTTGTCATTTTGTAAATTAATTTTTCGACACCATTTTTGAGACGTCATTTTCATTTACATTTTCATTTTATATATCTATTTAGTTAGAACACAGTTAGTATTCTCGATAAATAAAGAATAATAGGGTTTACTGTTGTGTTTTGAATTAGCCAGAGGAGATTTGAACTGAAATTAAAAACTGTGAATGTTTTCATTTGTTACAAACTCTTCAGTTATACAAATTCTGTAATTACATTTGTGTTTTTAATTATTATCCTTAAATTAAAGTTTCTTTTAGTTTGTTTTGCTTTTCTTTCGATATCGATATCTTTCGATTCAAAAAAACATGCAAAATCATAATATATATTAAGACGATATCGTCATAGTATATATTATGATTTTGCATGTTTTTTTAATGTTTTCATATGTTAAAAAATCTTTAGCTGACACATTCTGTTATTTAGTTTGTGTCTTCAATTATTGGTTTTAAGTTTAATATGTTCTGGAATTTCCTTTTAGTTTGTTTGTTTTTTCTTTCAATATTGTCATAATGCGATTAGGTATTTTAATCATTATAAATTTGAAATCTTTTTTCTTTTAGAAAAGCAGAATAAAAAATACAATAGCAATAAAGAAATGAAATTCATGGTTTAAATCATGATGTTGTGGTTGGTGAAGAACAGATTATCCATTTTAAAAATGGCACAAAATAAAACATTTGGAAGGTATCGATTTCTTTTCAATTCACATATTGTAATGTTATTCAATGTTTGCTTGTGTTTGTGTTTATAGTTTTAAATTATGTATTGCTTCTTTTACACTAAAGATTACTTCTTTTATACTGCGTATACAATATATATTCCTTTGATGTATTGCCATTTGTTTCTGCGTTAAAGCTTACCTCCCGTGAAAAAAAAAGTTATGTTCAAACCATTCAGAATGTGTAACTATATAACAATTTAAAAGTTTTTTTTGATAAATCGCACTGTTTATGAAAAAAATCGACAAAGTTAACTCGTGTATTCACCTCGTGATGTTCGTTGAGGACGCCATTTTTATTTACAAACTCAATCGGATGAAATCCGATTGTGACGTCAGAAGGTTGCTCGCGATAAATGTTTGGAGAAAGAATCCCCCGTGAAAGCGTATTAATAGTTCATTGAAACGTTGAAAAACTGTACATTATGTGAGAATTTTGATGAAATTTTGAAAGATTCTTGTGCATGATTGAAAAACATTTGACAAATTTTGACATCAACCCTGCTAACCATTATTTAGTGCAGCGATGGTGTAGTGGTTAGTACCTTTGAGTGCGACTGCTACGACCCGTGTTCGAGTCCAGTCATGTTGTATCTCGATACTCCACTCCGATGCGCTTTAAAAGCAGCGTATCAGCCCATTTAGGAGCCATCGACTGACTGCACACTGGCCTTCGGGCAAGTTAGAGCAATGCTATACGTATCTCCGGCGGTAAGTCAACTAATAGTTGCAAGTCGGCGGGCGGAAGAACCAACCGCCACGGATGGAAGCCCAAGGACTAAAAACTCTCGGTTAATACTTACTTACCTTAGTATTTATATACTAAAGGGGATGTCATTTTCGTTTTTGTCGGTCACAGAATGACGACTCCACAAATCAGGCTGACAATTTCTCATATTTGAACACAAGTTAATTTTATGAGGTTTCGTTAGAAAAAGCGAGGTCTCCGGAAACCAAGCCACGTGAACACTGTGCACAATTCTATTTTATATTGAGCATTTACTTTGAATTTTTTCTCAAATATCTTCAGAACACAAATGTAACATAAAGGCACTATTTCTTTAAGCTTCCAGTAGGCCTTTAAGGAGTAATGAAATCCTTACAAATTTTCTAATATAGGAGGCAAGAACTAAATATATATCTATGCAGACGCAGATTTTGCAACTCTCCTCAACTCTCCCTCAACAGCTTGGAGAATATTCCACATCGACGATGTCATCGTAGATTCCTTGTGAAAACTTTCTCAAAGAATTTAAATCAGCAGTCGATTTATCTTTTAATTTGTAAGAGGCTCGAATTGAATTACACTTTTCATTATTCATTTTATCATTGTTATTAGCTTCGTTGTTAATAGTTCTGTTATCAGTTCTGCTTCAAGTAATTTTATTTTCGCTTTCTTTTAATACTTTTTTTATTTGTACGCATTGTTTGCTGCAAACAAAATTATCGACGGGGGTAGTTGAAGCATAAAGTAACATAATATACCGATCTTAGATCTCTGAGAAACATTTTTCTGCTGTGTTTACTTTCATTTCTCAATGTTTTCATGTGCGATGAGCAACCTCATGACGTCAAACTGCTGGCCATTATGAATTTTGATTTTGATCGGGAAATCAATATGGCGGCCTATCGAAGCTTCATGTTGAGCCAATTTCTAGACTTTTGAATTACAGATAACAGATATACGAAGGACTTTTATGCAAAATGAATTTCATATTCCTAAATTATACGTAAATATACGTTATTCTAACATAAATTTTTTTCACGGGAGGTAAGCTTTAAATCTTCTGCATGTAAAAACATGATTTTGGTCTGAAGTAGGGCAATTTAAGTAGAATGTTGAATGCTTTGGTGTATAGGTTGGTTTGCTTTAGTTTTTTTATGATTTGTTTTACATAGAAGTTATTTTGCATTTTCTGTGTATCAAAAATATAGTTTTCGGTCAGTAGTAGGGCAATTTGAGTGTTGAGATGTTTGGTGGTTATAATTCGCGTCTCCAGGGTAAAAAAATAATTTTCATTCAGATTAGCTCCAGTGTTAGTGAACCTATGGAAACATTTTATGCATGATGTTATATACATTTATGCACATTATAGTAGTGGGATATTGGATGCTTGGGTACCGTATTACTTCGAATAAACGCCCGGGGCGTTTATTAAATTTTTTCAATTTTAAGGGGGGCGTTTATTCGAGGGGGGCGTTTAAAAGAGGGGGGCGTTTATTAAATAATTTCAAAAATCGACAAGAATTGAAAGGACCACATGAATGAATTTCGTTGACTTCTTATCTTTCTTTTTAATCTACAACTAAAATTTCATTTTCCACACTTGTTACATCGATATCAATTTCATCATCCTCGATTAAAGTGAATTGGGGAGCTGCTTCGACTATATCCTCATCAGATATGACGAAAGGATTTTCGTCCAGCTCCCCGCTTTTCAATAACTCAGTTTGATCTTTGAGAAGGCTTGCTCCTGCTTCGCATTTCTTTCCTTTCTTGAAGCACGAAATTTCCTCATCTTTGGACCCGTCAACAGGTAGTCCTAAAGCACAAGATTTCATAGAGGCGGCAACCATCTCAGAAGACAGTTCATTCCATGCTTGAATTACCCATTCAACAACAAGACGACGTGGCACAGGTTTCATGTTACCTGCATCTGTATACTCGTGCTTTCCATTTGCAAGCCACTCATCATAATACTCCTGTATTCTACCTTTAAATGGTTTGTTCCATACAACGTCTGGAGCCTGGATGTACTTAGTGCAGCCTCCGGGAATAATGACAGATTCAAATTTTGCTTTCTTCAACTTCTTTTTAACTGGATCCGTCAAATGAGCTTCAAATGAATCCCATGCTAAAAGCCTTTTCTGAAAAGAAAATTGCCCAAGAATTTCGTCACACCATCTAAGTGTAAGATCCTCGTTCATCCAGCCGTTTGCACTACTAGCAACAGAACACTTTTGCTTAAACTCTTCATGCAGGGATTTCGATTCTCTCTTTGCACTTGCAAACACAATAAATGGCCTACATTTTGTCCCATCTGCTCTGGCAGTTAAACAAACAGACACACGAACCTTTTCATGTCCAGTTGTTTTCATGGGCACGTCTTAGGAGCCTGTCTTTTCGACGGTCGTATTTGACACCATGTCGTTCCAAACTGGAGTTTCATCCATTGCAAAGATATTGTGATCAGCGAATGAATGTTGCTTTTGTAATCTACGAGTGCGAATAACATACGCAACCAATCGATCGATTAAAAACGAAGGATCTTTCTGGGCTGTTGTGGTTTTTCTTCTCAAGGAGAGACCATGTCGCCTCATGAACTTTTCACACCATCCGCGACTAGCAACAAATGAGTCCCGAACAGCTGGATCATCAGTTTTTTCATCAAAAAGTTTTTTAGCTTTGAACATGATCATTTTGCGGCTGACATGTAACATTCGACTTCTCTGATCGTAAATCCACAAAATGACGTCTTCTTCCAACTGCTCATCCATACACTTTCTACCACCTCCTTCCAATTTTTGTTTTGACTTCTTTGTTGCCTTGATTGCTGCTTCGTGACTTATCCACTCTCTCACACGTTTCGGTTCTATATTGAACTTTTTGGCAGCAGAACGATTTGAATGAGCCCTTGCATAAGCAATGACTTGCAGCTTAAACTGCATCGTGAAAGATCTTCTTTTTTCATCTTTATGTGAGATAAGTTGCCGTTCATCCATTTCTCTTGTTAGTTATTTCTCTTCTCACAGAGGTTCTCACTAATCAAGTTTCTTGCACTAATCACAGATGTGGTAAAATTATCAAAACGAGAAAGATTTAAGATACAAAAAATATTTCGCGCTCTTCATCTTTGTGCTTTGTTATATTATTTCAAAATTTCAAATTGTTTCATCACATTTGCTTTTTACATGGCGCGTGCCAGATAATAGTTTCAGTACTCCACCTTTGGGGTCAGAAACAAAGTTGCTAAAACAAATATCATTTTTCAATTATCTACCAGTTGAGCCATTGTTCAATTGTCTACGAGTTGAACGGAAATCTTTTCAAACATTCTAAAGTGAGTAGTTAGCTAATTTTAAGCAAAATTACTTTCTGCCTTTCCTTTCTGAAGGTTGTAAAAAGAAGAGAGAGAAGGGCAAGAATTTTCATTAGCAAGTATGGCTAGAGTTTCTGGTTACCTACCTTTCAAAGTCTGTCACAAAACTGAAGTTTCCAGTGTCATTCGCGGCCACCATGTCTACATGTCTATTTGGACATCAACTGTTGGAGAACACCTAACCACTGCTCCAGAAACAAGAGAGGAAGCAATTCAATACGACAAGTTTTCCATTGGAGTGTACAAGGATGCAGACAAGGAAAAACTCTTAGTTGGACATTTACCTGCGGAAATTTCAAGTCTCTGTTATCATTTTCTTGCTCAGAATGCTGACAACGAAATCAATGCTGAAATCACTGGTAAAAGACGTCGAGAGGTTGGCCTGGTTGTCCCAGCAAAGTTAAGTTTTGAGACAAACAATAAAAAATGCGCTGAAATTTTAGAGGAAGAACTTTTGAAACGCAGAGAGAAGTTTTCGACACTGGAATTGAAATTTAAGAAAAAAGGATTGTATAGAAAATTTCCAGTATATAAAAAAATAAAAATCGAGAAGAAAAAAAACGAAAAGGCAAAATAAGCAAATACAAATGTTGTTCCGTTGTGTTCTTGTATCCCAATGTGTCAAAATAGTCATGTTTCGAATTAACGCCCCCTCTAGGGGTGGGGCGTTTATTCGAGGGGGGCGTTTAAAAGAGGGGGGCGTTTATTAAATAATTTTCGAAAAAAGGGGGGCGTTTATTCGAGGGGGCGTTTAAAAGAAGGGGGGCGTTTATTCTAATTTTGTAATTGCGAATTAAGCCTGCTGGCAAAAAAGTCAATGTCAGGCTCAAAGTTTAATGCTTTTATCAAGTGTCTAAAAATACTTGGTTTAAGCTGCCATTCTGCTTCTTTGTATTCTTTTCTTGACTCAAAGTCAGCAATTACATTCATTTTTCCAGGAATGTATGTTGCTGTTACCCAAATCTTATTTTCCTCACAATAATACCACAGTCTTTTAGCTATTTCATTATTAAGTGTGCTTTTGCTTGTGCCCATTTTGTTTAATGTGCCAATGGCTGCCGTATTATCACAAAGGACACGGACATGCTTGTTTTTACAAAGCATATTAAAGGAACGCAAAGCATAATAAATAGCTAAAAGCTCTCGTGTATTTATATGGTAGGATTGCTCTATTGTATTCCAAGCTCCCCCACATTTAATATTGTCACATGTTGCGCCCCATCCACCAGAAGAATTCAGGGAGTAATCCCCAGTACAAGCATCAGTTTTTATTTCTAGAGTAATAGGTGGGGGATGGATCCAATTTTTAAGAGTAGATGTTTTCCACCATTTTAAGTCTGATATTGCTTCTTGGGGTAAAACACAATTAGCTTCATAATTCCCTTTATTCAGTTTTAGTGATTCAGATTTTACTTTTTCAATATTCCTATAATGCAATGGGGCATATTTCACTGCAGGAAAAGTAGATACCAAAGTACCAACTACTTTCGCAACGAATCGGATAGTGGGCTTTTTTATAGCCATTAGCTGCCCTACCAAGTATTTTAGGCGTTTTTCTCTTTCAGGTGTCAGTGTTATTGACATGTCAATAGAGTTCAATACAAACCCTAAAAATGTTATAATTTGTTTTGGCTCAAATTCCGATTTAACTGGGTGAACAACAAACCCTAAACGTTGAAAGTGTTCAGTTATTTTTAAAATGTTGTCTAAACAACTTTGATAAGATTTAAATTTTGTGAAAAAATCATCAATGTAACCACAAATTGGTACTCCATTTCCTCTAAGATTTGAAGTTGGCACTTTGGTGATCTTTGTGAATTTTTTTGAACAAGGCCCATTAGGAAAGCAGGTAAACTGATATAATTGTTTTTCAAATTTAAACGTGAGGTATTTTTGGTAGTTTTCATTTATCTTAACACTATAATAGGCATCCTTTAAATCAAGTTTTGCCATGAAGCAATCTTTTGTTATCATATTTAGCACAGAATAAATGGAATCCATTTTGAAATGCTCAAATTTGATGTATTCATTTAAATTTTTCAGGTTCAATATCATTCTAATTGAACCATCTGGTTTTGGCTTTGTAAATATAGGTGATACAAATTCGCCAATTTCATGCCTGCTTTCCTTTATTAACTTCTTTTTTAAATATTTTTCAATCTCTTGTCTAATGAAGTTAGTCTCTTCAGCAGAGAATTGAGCATTCTTTGCAAAGTGTTTTGACTCTGGCGAAGAGGTGAAAACAAATGTGTCACCATTTATTATATTCAAAATAGTTTTGTCTGATGTCAGCTTGCCCCACTGGGCCAGATGCTTGGACATTTGACCTCCTTCAAACTCTTCCAGTTTTATGTTCAAATCAAACAAATTACTTACTGTTTCTTGTATGGATGTCGAGATCATTAATGGGTTTTCTTTGATTTCTTGTATTGATTGTTGCTGTACTTGTATGGGAGGCTCCCCCTCCCTCGCCCTAAAAAAGAATCACTTCTTTTGTAGTATTGTGACCCTCTCTGGGGTCGGTCATAAGGCTTTTTATAACTCTTATTGAATTTGCTTCCAATTTTGTTGGTTCAGCCCTTTGACAAGTTTTGGTAAGTCATCTCCAAACAACTGAGTTGTGATAGGTTGAGTTGAGGAACACAAGTCCTTATATTGGGGGTTAATATTGCCTCTTATAAAAACACGCCTCTTAATCGAGATTTCATTTGAGGCATGGCCCAGTATTGCAGCCATTTCAATTATTTTTTGAGGCATGGTTTGTAGAGTTAACTTATCATTTTTCATGTCATTAAGAATACTCAGATTAACATTCAAAGCTTTTTTGAGGGATTTTTGCACACTGACAAGTTTAACATCCGCCTTTCTCTGGTTACTGTTGAGGAGTTTCCAGAGCTCAATGTTCACTTTAGGTGGGTCAAGAATACAATTTTTTGGGCACGGATAAGACTTGAAAATTTTCTTCATATTTTCAAGAGGCTTTGTGCTTCCCCAATTATCTTCAATAAGTTTTGCCAACTTATCATCAATGGGGTCACCTCTGTCTTCTTCAGTAGAGACAGACACAAGTTTTTCACAATTCAGCTTTTTCTTGTCTCTTTCGCCTATGGCTAAGCTATTATTTGATTCATAGCCCTCAGTCTGACTAGCTCTTGTGTTAAAAAAGTCATGATCTTCCTCATGAAGTTCTCTCCCAAAATCAAAGTGTTCATCATCACGATCAGATTCGACAGTGTGCCTCACTGGGCTTGTGTTTATCCTCACTGGGACTTTCTTCCTCTTCTTAGGATGCTCATGCACTGGTGAGTTCTCAAGGCTGGTTCTTTTCCTTTTATGTTTCTTTTTCTTGGATTTGTTACGAGGTGGGGAAGGTGAGGATGATGTATCATCATCATCAGCATCATCATCCTCACCATCCTCATTAGTTCGACTTTTTTGTTGCAAATTGTACAAACTGCTTGATTTTTCCCTCTTGCCTTTGTTCTTTAATTCTGACACATCATTTTTTAAACTGAGAATAATTTTTGTAAGGTCAGCCACTGTTTCCTGCAGGCATGTTTCCATGCCTGTGGTCGTATTTTCTCCTTCAGGATCAGCCATTTTTGAGTTTTTTTAGAAAGACCAAGCAGTTTGCATCAGAAAATGAAAAATAATATAAAAGAAAAACTTATCTTTAGATTTCCTCGTGTTGATATCTACCATCTTGAACTTGACTGTTTGCACGCACGCCATGTACTGATTGTTTGCTACCGCGCTCTCTTCGCTATACTCTCGAAGAGTCTGGGAACTAATATGAAATAAAATTACTAATATACAGATTAAAACATGGTTAGAAAATTTTAATTTAGACAAAATTGTTTAAATGTAAGGTTACATAGGATTACATAGACTTAAACTGAAGCTGTAGATAACATGTCAATTGCGTATGAGGAAATAGAAAATTTGACGGAAATTAGGAAGTGCAAGCAAAAATAAAAGAAAGATTAAAATATTGAAATACAGTACTGGAATCAGGACATATAACATCGTGGATCGTGATAGACCATGATCACGATAGACCACGATAGAAAGATTTCAATTAGCATTGCGATCATGATCCATTATGATCTATCGTTAAATAAACATCGTTGATTTCCACGATCAGTATCGCGTATTTTCACGAAAGCACATTTTAAGTATGTTTTTAATTGAATTTCCATATAAAATAGAAACTACTTATATGTATTTTTAAAATAAATGTTAATGATAGTGAAATAGTTTATAAATTAAACAGTTTATAAAACATGATTTTAGAAATACGCTTAAAAGCAAAGGGACTAGACCAAAAGTGTAACAAGTGAGCCTACATATACGCAATACCAAGCAAAATAGTGCATAGACATAATCTATGCTGGAACTAAACATACGTAATAAGCTTAGAGATCTGGTAAACATTAATATTATCAAGCAAATGAATTTTCCTGGTAATATGAGCTTTAAATTGATTCAGTTCTATTCTCTTTAACGTTATCAGGAAGTGTGTTCCAAATTGTTGCACATCTGTAGGTGCACGAGTTCTTGAATTTGGCTAATCTGAACTGGCGTTCCTCCATTTGGTGATGGTTTTGAAGATTTTTGTTAATCAGCCTTTTTCTAATTAAGTCTTTGTTTGGATCATTTTCATGAAAAAATGTATGTGTTATACAAGCATTTCGGCATTTGCAGTACCATAGAATCGAATGTCATTTTGTTTTTCCAGGACGTCCGTATCGGATATCAATTTTTTAATACGATCGACAGATCTTGCCGCTTTTATATTGATATTACTGATTTTTTCCATATCAGCCACCCCATATGGCTATGCAGTATATTGCGGTTGGTAAGATTCCCTTGCAGTAAATGTCTCTCAATTTTGACTGTCTAAAAACCTCATTCGGTAAAGGCTTTTTAGCTTTGTTTTGAAGTCCTTACATATTTTGCTGCTGTGAGGCTGCCATAAAAGCCTACTGTCAATATTCAAACCGAAGTACATTATGGTTGAACAACATGAATGCTTTTCCATTTAAGTGTGAAGTTTGGAAGTTTACGAACAAGTGCATATCTGGTGATAAACATGATTTCTGTCTTACCATGATCACTGTGTATTTGAAAGCTTCAGTGCTCAGTGCTTTAGTGTGACCAACGCAGATTGCAGATGCCATGATATTGTCTGCAAACATATCAGTTTTACCTTCATCCAGGTTGTCAGATAAGTCATTTATGATGACAGAAAAGAGCCACTTGCTTGGAATTTTTGAGTATAACTTCATGTGAGACAACATTAAATGCTTTCTTAAAATCGACGAAAACGGTAACTAAATGCTCATCATGTGAGAACGATGTCTGCGTTGCTGCTCCACAAGAAGTTCAAGCCACAAATACAGCTTATTTATTCAAAATATTATTATCTTGTTTTGAAACAAAATTATAACTCAAAGCAACTTGAACTGTTTCTTGTGATTCTGATGTTGTTTTGTTTTATAACGAAGAAAATCATCATGATGACACATTATTATTTTCAACCCAAATGTTCACGTGCTTATGTTGCAATCATACGAAAACGTTTTTCGGCATTTCCAAAGCTCCGCTGAGAGAGAAAGAAGGGTATCAACACTGAATTTTATTTAATAGGAAAATATTTACCGTAAATCCTTCAAAATCCAGATTCCTAACTTCTTCAACAAAGCGTTCAGTATTTTTCGCAGCTTCTTCATGTGAACCTCCAGGTAAGCCTATGAAAGCACAACTCAAGTTTAGCAATCGTTCATATTCTATTTTTGGATTTCTGCGTAAGCAAGAAAGCCTTTACGATCGTCTTTGTTTTTTTTTTTGGATTTCTGCGTAAGCAAGAAATACTTTACGATCGTCCGTGTTTTTCTGTTTTCATCTTACTGTCCAAACCTACGCATTTTTGTTTCTTAAATTTCATTGGTTCATAAAAAAGCCGTCTCAATCGTGATAGGTGCATAATGCCCGATTTCTACGAAAGGGTGCTAATATAGCCACCTCCACTTAAATAGCGATAGTTTATTGGCTGATTTTCGCCATGCCATGTGATCGTCCACAAAACGTTTTAAAAATGGCAGCGAAAGAACGTGTGTAGTTTGGTAAAAGTTTCTTTGATGGATATATGGCTTTAAAAGAAGTTAATACAGCTTATAATTTTATATAAAGAATTGCATTACTGTTGGGAACTTATCATGTTCACAAAATTAAATTACAGTGTGGTTATTCTGTTTTTTGAAAGAAGTTTTCTTGAAGTTTAAAATATGAAAACAGTGCCAATACATGGTGTGTGGAAGAAAAGGTATTTCTTGTTTTATTTTTGCTCCAAGCCTTTTTAAATATGAAAGACCTTCGTGTATTTTGTATGTGTATGCATGTTGGAAGCTTTTGGATTTTTAAAGCTCAGCTTAGCTTCCTTTCAGCTCCTCCCCAACATCACCAACATATGCACTTTATACAGCTATTTATACTATATTTAGTAGCAATTTTTGGATGTATTCTGGCTATATCAGCTTATCTCTTTTCTCCCTACGTATGTTGTATTTTTTTAACTTTTAGATTAGATATGAGCTTTAATTTCTAAGTAATTATTATTGTGATATTTATATTTTTCATTCTGAGGAGATCAATATAGAAACTTTATATATTAGTTTGTGCTGCCCAAACGATATGTTGGTTACCGCCAGTATACACAATCTTTTTATAGGATTCGTTATATTTAATGTGGTTAAATTAAAGTTTCGTATTGTGTCGATGCACTTTTTTGGAGTACGTGGGTGGCAAATATCCAGTAACAATCATTCAGCTTATTCGTACAAAAAAACAGATCTTCATAAATGATCTCCGCGATAGCATAAAGAAAAGCCCCTTTTTTATGTTACGGTAGGCTGACTTTCTTGACGAACATTGTCAGTTGCATTAATATTTTTGTTTATTTAATGCTGATGCTTCTCGAGCTGAATGATGTGACTGTCTTAGTTTTGCAGGACTAGTGTGCTAGTGTTGCATTTTTGTGGCATTTTCAGCAGCAAAGCTTGCAGAAATCCTTCTGCCCGGTAGGGCATCTTGTTCATCTTACTGTCCAAACCTAGCGATTTTTTCCGCCGTCTCAATCTTCATTGGTGCATAAAGCGCCACTTCTTCGCAAGGGTGCTAATTAACTTTAATAGCGCTGGTTTATTGGCTTGATTTTCCGCCATGTGATCATCCGGGTATTTTTCGACTTCACATTTGCACACCGTTCGCATAATGGTAGAAGAAACCGAAGAAACCCACTTAGACTTCCACGTGTTGATTGATCAATAATGAACAGATTTAAAAGAAAATTTAAGGGAGAAGGGGAGAAATTTATAGTATCTTACAAAGATTCTACTCCGTTCATTCTTTTCTAAAAACAAGCTCTCAATGTTTTATAAAAACAGTGTGTGAAATGGAATGCTTTTTTTATGGAAAATGTCTGGAATTCTTTTAAGCCTTTCTAAATACCAAAGATCCTTTGTTTCATGTGTGGGCTGTAGTGCTTTTTAAGCTCTGGATACATACAGCTCGGCTGAGTTTCCTTTTCAGCTCTAACTACATACAAGAATGTTCTGTCTACCCTCTACCTGTGTATCATTTTATGTTTGATGTTTCTCTAGCCTATTTTAGCTTATTTACTTGTATATTCTAAATACTGGACATCCTTTAACTCAAATTTCTGCTTTCAGTTATGTTTGCTAATTTTGGTAAATGTAGGTCTTAGTTTTCATAATCCTAATCTTTTTTTACTTCTGGATGTTTGGGAAGTCTTAGTAATTTGGAAGATTGACCGTACATGCGTAATCACTGTAATATCTGAAAGCATATAAATTTGGTGTTATTTTGTTCATTAAGTTTATTGGGAGTTAACGTAAGTTTCATATTGTGTCAGTTATCCTTTCATAATGCCCTGGCGTGTATACGTAATTAAAAGTTTAACTTTTTTTGAGTTTCTGAATAAATTTTTATAATCTTTTCATGAAATTTAGTTCAGGTAATGCATGTTTGTAAATTAAAAAAGATAGCAATGACATATTGTTACTCAAATTAAAGCACAAGTTTCTGTTTTCAGTTATGTATGTTGATTTTGTATGATGTATTTTGCATCATTTAAAATCTACGCTTTCCTTTTTGTGCTTGTGAATTAGGAATTCTGTTAGGATGGTAGGCATTTACATTAACTTACATTGTCTTATCTGAATTGATCACTGAATCCTTAATATCATTTCGTACCAACAAAATAAAGAACATTACTTTATTCAGGTATAATCAAGTTTATTGGTGTTTATTGGTATAAAGTTTTGCATAGTGAAAATTATGTTTTTTCCAGATTTTTGGGGAGTACATGATCTGCAGAAATGATTAAACAAATTTCAAGAATGTCAATCATAGTCTTTCTATTTTCATACTTCAGCTGGTTTTGCAGAAATCCTTATGCCTGCAAGGGCATCTTGTTTATTAATATTCTTGTCTGGAAATCATATATGAAGTTCTGTTACCTTTTTCTCCATATTTTTCTAGAATTTGATCAAAGGCAAGTGCATACGCATAAACCGCGTCAAAAGCAAACATAGCATCCTCTCTATATTGACTAGCTGGTACAGGCTTCTCTGCCAGTGTAAGATTTGGATGTTTGGGGTGCTGACGCCAATACTTCAACCATAACCTGTTTTTAACTAATTTTACTTTCTACCAAATCTTTTCTGGTGTCTTAAATGAAGAAACGTCTTGTCTTGTCAATCTCTCAAGTTTACCTCTGATATTTTACCTCTTGATCGCTTTTATCTCTTATGGCACTCTTACAAACTGGCTTATGCATTCTCTTAATAGAAGCACACTATTTCAAAGCCTTACTTTGGGAAGTTAATAAACTCCATAATACATAAGCATCACATTGACCGATAGTGGAATATTAAAGCCAGCTTCCTATTGGATATCCATAAAGAATTTGCTTCACTACAGAAAGAACAGAAACAAGATGCCCTACCGGGCAGAAGGATTTCTGCAAGCTTTGCTGCTGAAAATGCCACAAAAATGCAACACTAGCACACTAGTCCTGCAAAACTAAGACAGTCACATCATTCAGCTCGAGAAGAATCAGCATTAAATAAACAAAAATATTGATGCGACTGACAATGTTCGTCAAGAAAGTCAGCCTACCATAACACAAAAAAGGGGCTTTTCTTTATGCTATCGCGGAGATCATTTATGAAGATCTGTTTTTTTGTACGAATAAGGTGAATGATTGTTACTGGATATTTGCCACCCACGTACTCCAAAAAAGTGCATCGACACAATACGAAACTTTAATTTAACCACATTAAATATAACGAATCCTATAAAAAGATTGTGTATACTGGTGGTAACCAACATATCGTTTGGGCAGCACAAACTAATATATAAAGTTTCTATATTGATCTCCTCAGAATGAAAAATATAAATATCACAATAATAATTACTTAGAAATTAAAGCTCATATCTAATCTAAAAGTTAAAAAAAATACAACATACGTAAGGAGAAAAGAGATAAGCTGATATAGCCAGAATACATCCAAATATTGCTACTAAATATAGTATAAATAGCTGTATAAAGTGCATATGTTGGTGATGTTGGGGAGGAGCTGAAAGGAAGCTAAGCTGAGCTTTAAAAATCCAAAAG
Organism: Turritopsis dohrnii; assembly: GCA_027922465.2. Lineage (NCBI taxonomy): Eukaryota > Metazoa > Cnidaria > Hydrozoa > Anthoathecata > Oceaniidae > Turritopsis > Turritopsis dohrnii. Next base: position 215,312 of record BQMF02000579.1, on the reverse strand, counting down.
CTTCTAAAAATTGACTTCAAACATGCATACACATACAAAATACACGAAGGTCTTTCATATTTAAAAAGGTTTGGAGCAAAAATAAAACAAGAAATACCTTTTCTTCCACACCACACACCATGTATTGACACAACTGTTTTCATATTTTAAACTTCAAGAAAACTTCTTTCAAAAAACAGAATAACCACACTGTAACTTAATTTTGTGAACATGATAAGTTCCCAACAGTAATGCAATTCTTTATATAAAATTATAAGCTGTATTAACTTCTTTTAAAGCCATATTTGCATCAAAGAAACTTTTAGCAAACTACCACACGTTCTTTCGCTGCCATTTTTAAAACGTTTTGTGGACGATCACATGGCATGGCGAAAATCAGCCAATAAACTATCGCTATTTAAGTGGAGGTGGCTAAATTAGCACCCTTTCGTAGAAATCGGCCATTATGCACCAATGACAATTAAGACGGCTTTTTTATGAACCAATGAAATTTAAGAAACAAATATGCGCCGGTTTGGACAGGATGAAAAAAAAAAAAATCAGAAAAACACGGACGATCGTAAAGTATTTCTTGCTTACGCAGAAATCCAAAAACGCTGTGATAAACCATACCATATTAGCCACAGTTGTATATAGCCATTTCCTACGTCCTCTGGTTGAGTAGCTGTACAGTTCTCATGTCCAAGACCAGCTACACCATTAAACCATTCATCTCCTGGATATGACGGTAGTATCCATTGATATTTTGGATGGTACATTTTTCTGTGATAAGCCTAAATTTAAGACTAAGTTTTTACTTGTAACATCATTTTTCGAAATGATATCAGATAATTAATCCATGTATTCTTAAAGAATCATACATTTACGTTCATGTTATTTGTAGAAGTCTCCCATAAATGCCATGTTTCGATGTTTCTTAGGTGATATTTTATCAAGGTGTATTTTGTTATATTCGCGTACAAGTCATTCCCTTGCTTACCGAGGTGATTTGTATTTATGAACCCCTAGAACGTCCTACAGATTATTTCGGTAAACCTTAGGGATCGTTTCGAAATGACCTCAACGTGCATGAACTTTGATTTTCCCCTCCCCTTTAGTGAACGTTATCTTTTGGAAAGAGACTCCAACACCGCCAAATCCCCTCCCTAACTCGAGATATTCATATACATTAAAACTGAAGAGAAATTTGATAAAAAAAACAACAGCAGCAACAACACCAACAACAACAAAAATAACAACTACAACAACACGTCAAATAAATAACTTCACAATAGCTATTATCATCAGCAAGGATTTTCACACGCAACTGAATACAGTGTAAACATTTTCCAATGAAACTTTTGCTTAATTAAAAAAGTCAACAGTTCGAAAATTGCGAAAGTTGACGCCAGGGACAATGTTGACAACGTTGCTAAATAAAGAATAACGTTACATAACTATATAACGTATAAAACGTTGAAGTCAGCGGTAATTTGTGTTAGTAAAACTATAAGTAAAAGTAAAACAAAAGAAAAACTATAAATAAAACTATAAACTATAAACTATAACATTAACTATATAACGTTTTATAACTCAGTAACGTTTTACAGTTTATTATCAAAATCTCGTGGAGTGTCACAAATAACCTGTTAATATCCAACAGATTACCGATGTTGCATTTCTTGACGTTTCCTGATCTTTATTTTTTTTCAAAAATAGTCTGGACACTTATATTTTGTCGGGCAATCATGTCATGATGTACATTTATGATGGACACTTATGACATGGTGGGCACTTAAGTTAGAATGGTTGAAGATTGCATTTGAAGTAATATCAATTTCGATACCTTTAATCGACGTTCCCTATAGTCAATTAGCTCTCCGTCCCAAATTGGAGGTATTTACGAGGGATGATTATCAAATTTGTTCAGAAATTAAGTGGATGCTCATTCGCTAATCGCAGTTGCATTTATGGTTTCGATTATCTTTAAAATAACCTTATCGTGAGAGAAATGTTTAGGGAAAGGTCACGACAATGATCTTGAATATGGTAGCAAAGGCAGACGAGCTACTTAAAGTAAGTTAGAAATTTCTACAAAAATATTTACACCACAGAAAACATGGCCTGCGTTGCTACCAAATATTTCCGCAATTTTAAACAAGTAACGTTTTCGCAACATACGCTTTCGAACAAAAAGTTTTAACCCAATTTTCCCTTTCTTGCCCAAATGATTAAAAACAAGAGCCAGATGGCACAAAACGGTAGCAGCAAGCAGCATACTTTCGAAAGCACGACCAAAAATTGCCATATAAAAAATAGTTAGTGTAAAGAGGTCTTATGGCATGTAAATGGGGTCTTATTAAGAAACGCCACCAGCAAATAATTTTCAAGACAAAGAAATGTACATACATGAGTCGAATTTTTTCAAGAAAAAAATTATAAGAACTTATGTGTAAAAAAAACGCGCCTGCTTCGAAAAAAATTAAAAACAATAACAAAGATTCCATGGACTCAAGAAACCTTCCCAAAAACTGTGATCTTTGAAATATCTAATGCAAAATGACGGTTTAGATAGATGACAAACTTTAGATGTAATTAAAAATTTCGTCAAGGTTGAACTACTGACGATAAAATCGTACCTTACATACAAATGTTAAGCATTTTTAGTAAAAGTAACTACTTACTACTTTTAACTTAAAGCCTTACTACCGAAATATCTCTTGCTTCATGTATTATTAAGCGATGAAATATTAGAAATATTTTAGAATGTTTGCTGGATATAACCTTCGAATATTTTTAGACTGCGTTCATTTGCGAGATTTCATATGATTTTCTGAACGAAATCTGATCGACTGTTAAGCGTAGGCTAAAAACTGCCGTTTCGGCCAGAAGAGTAGTAGGAGGAGTAGTAGTAGTAGTAGGAGTCCAAGGGTGTTTTAATACGATATTCGCTTACGCTGCTACCGTAATAAATTGTAAATTTGACATACTTCACTTAAGGTCTGTTAAAATTTCCATGAAAAATGTTTAATTGGTTCAAAAATCTCAACTTATTCTCCATATTTGGCTGCATTTGGTGAACGTTTCGTGGAGTTTCTTTAGTTTTTTTGGTTGTTTTTTTAATTTGCTTCCTTTTATAAAGTAACTATTGACTTTGTTAACGATAAAGTTCAAACGTTGCTGATATAATCTTAAGCAAAACAAAAGGACCTATTTATATGTTATGAGGGTCTATTTACACATAATATATGCAATGGTAATTGGCTTACCATGTCTCAGGTAATTGGCACGTCCGATCAAGTAATTTAAACAAACAAGTAAAGTGTAGTTTATGCGACTGTATAAACTGTATAAACTACCTCTAAAAGACTTCTAAATGACAGAAGTTCACAAACCTTGATAGCATTCATTTGTGTGGAAAGATCAAAGAAAATATAAATTATAATCAAGGTGTGCAAACTCCATGACAAAAAATCAAATCACAGAACTGCGGCCGGAAAGTGTATCTATGTTGTAGAGCTCGAAAAACTGATCAGAAAAGTGTAAGGGATCGTTTCGCTGCGACCAACCGTGCCAAAGATATCACCGATCAAAGATTTTGAGCCGCATAGCCGCAGTACCAAACATAATTTAGGCCCAAATGTTGCGTCACCCCATCACCCATATCGCAGACCCTAAAAAACGTCAGTTTTCCCTATTGGTTCTCTAGATATTTCCCCAAAAACGTCGCGTTCCATTGGGGATGCAATGCAATGATTCCCCGTCATACATTAAAAAACTGACGTCACGGCACGTGCTACTATATAATAATCGTAAAAAAACGCATGGCCTAACGAAAAATATGACCGCGATTAAGAAGATTTTGACGGTAAAATTCAATAAAATTTATCACTCTCTAAGTGTGACACACACTCGCTATTATATATAAGACTAGCCGCCCAGGCGGCGTCGCTCGCCACCCATGTTCAGCATGCGTTGTGTCGCAGAATTTAACTCGTGAAAAGTTATTACAGGCATTAATTTTTTAATTCATTTCTTACATTCAAAAGATTTGAAACAGAAACAAATAGCAACATGGCTCAGAATATATATATAGGGGCTGTTCATATGGAGGTGAGCTGGCCCGTTTAGCCGGGCTAGCTCACTTAGCAGAGATCTCACTGTCATTAAGAAATCTTTATAAAAATAAATTGTGTTCATATGAAAAGCGGCTCACTTAAGTGAGATCTCATTTCATTTGACCGGGATCTCACCTAAGTGAGATGAAATTTGTTCATATGAACAGACCAGCCCGGCTTAGTGGGTAAGATTTTAGACAAGTGTGCACGCGTTGAAATTCGAATACTGTTTACGTGATGTAAACAACATTCTCCAGCCCGTTTGAGTGGGATGAGAAAAGCCATATGAACACTGGGTGAATTTTATCTCATTCAAGTGAGCCAGCCCGGTTAACCGGGCCAGCTCACCTCCATATGAACAGCCCCTTATTCCCAGAAGAGAAGTAACTTTAATGTAAAAAAATGCAATATATAACACAGAACCGTTTACCAGACATACAAAACCAAACATTGAATAACATTACAAATGTTAATTCAAAACAAATTGATACCTTCCAACTTTTTCTTTTGTTCCAAAGTTACTACTGGGAAGTTCAGTTAATGAATTAATGAATTTTTGAAATGATATAGTCTGTTCTTCCCAAAACCATCAACGTCATGATTAAAACCATTAGCTTCATTTCTTTATGCTTTTTTTATTATTGCCTAAAAGAATAATATTTCAATGCCGAAAACCTAATCATGCTATAACAATATTGAAATAAACAACGACAAAAAAAATTCAAGTACGCATTTATCCTAAAAACAATAACTAAAAACAAAAATTTACCCAGAAGATAAAAAGTCACAAATAAAATCATAATGCCAAACTTATATACCCAGGTACGTAAACGATTACCATAACACAAAATAATGCATAAACATGATAAAATATAAACTTAAGAAAAATCCACCCAATAACCCATTAAGGCGCTGTAGTGTAGTGGTAATGATCCTGGCCTTTGGTGTGGGAGGTCGGGGTTCCATTCCCCCTAGCAGCGATACGCTTTGCAAGTGAATGTACCTTTGCCCGGGTTAACCCAAGCTATTTGAGGGAAATTGGGCAGACAGACCTGTCCTGTCGGCGCTAGAGCACCATGGAGGAGAGAGTCACGCCTCTCCAGTTCCATAGAGGAACTATAAGTGTAAGGCCGATCCATGAAGTTGGTGAAGCCGCGTAAGGCACTGAACTTTCAGCTCCAATGAGCTAAGCTGCAGAGCCGATAGTGCTACTATATATATATATACTATATATATAACGCTTCCTTTTTGTAGGACAGTTTCATTGCACAGTAAAATAACTAATGAACTTCTTAAATATATACATAATCCATTCTTCTCTTAACTAACCCTCTCAACATCATAATTTAACCCACGATGTGCTTCATTTCTATTTTAACATATGAAAATATTCAAAAAAACATACAAAAAACCTAACCATACTATGATGAAATCAAAAGAAAAACAAAACAAACTATAAAATATATATATACTTTGTAAACATTTTTACTTTAAAAATAAAATTTAAAACACATACCTAATGATAGAATTTTTAACATATGAAAACATTCACATGCGGAGCCATTTTTTATTTCAGTTCAAAGCTCCTCTGGCTAATTCAAAACACAACAGTAAACATCCCTCTTATCCTTTATTTATCCACATACTGTGTTTCAACTAACGAAGTGGATATTCGTCCGCACTTTTATTATTATGTATATAATAAAAGTGCGGACGAATAATTTTGAAGTTATTCGTCCGCACTAATTTACGGCATACAATGTGTTAGACGTTCTTTCGTAACTTTTAACAGATTCTTCTAATTCTGCAATTGTAAAAAAATGAACCCCGGTCGCAATCTCTTTCACCATAGTGCAATCTTATTCACAAGCTATACCACTTTAAGCACTTTAAATATATTTAAATTATCTTCTAACGGATTTTATGGCACTCACTAAAGGTGCGGACGAATAACTTCAAAATTATTTGTCCACACTTTATAAAAGTGCGGACGAATATCCACAGCGTTCAACTAAATAGATACTATAACTTTGGTTTACCTTTCAATTACCAATTCACATCATCATGTTAGTAAACAATATTGATCATGTTCTGTAGCCATTATAAAACACTTCTAAAAACAGAAACTCTTTACTTTGTATATTTTACATACTATACTTTCTTTCTTTCTATACTCTACTTTCTCTTTATTTACTTTCTATATTTCATACCTGTAAACAAATTAGTAAACTCGATTTACTTCCCAGCATACTTTCCTGAAATTCCACTACCATTTTTATACACTGAAAGGCAAAAATAAAGAAAAAGATTTCAAAGCATAACAGTGACAGACAGTGGCGGCAAGCTCTCCTTGCATGTTGTTTTCTAAACTTCATAACTGTGGCGCCATTTTGAAATAAATAAAAATAAAGAACAGCCAGTTCGTTACCAAAACAAATCAGTAACTGCTTGTAGGGCATGCATCTTTTTGATCGTTTTAACTCTGTTCTTACTCTCTTTTAACACTGTATTTATTAAATGCGTTTGACTCATGTTCTCACGTATATTACTGTCTTTTCCAAACGTTTTGCCACCGAAAAGAAGTAAAACCATTTTCACCAATGTAAATAAACATCATCCTTTCTGCAGCCATTTAAACAACTTCACTTCAACTACACTACTTCACTGCTGCACTCTCATAACTAGATAACTATAAAAAGAAATACGTAAAATCAGCACACGTTTCTATCGTAAAAATAGACTTTCTTCCTCTCGTTCTTCGTTTGGTTTTCCTCTGAAAAAACCTATTATGTAAAAAACAAACACCGTTCAAAAACTCACTCACGCATGTGCTACCTGTTCTTCTATTAATCTAAAATACAATAACAGTAAAATTTTAGCAATAAACACGGCCGTTGTAAAACGTTTCATAATAATGATAATACCTTCGTATATATACAAAGCTGTTTCTTCGTGAAAATGACAACCGATAATGAAAACCGTTATTAACGATCTAATTTTTTGGAAATCGTCAGCCAATGAAATGAGCGCCAAAAAAAAACATTTTCGCCTCTGTGTGGTTTTACGACGAAAAGGGAAAAAATAAGAAGGTTTTGACCGTTAAAAGAAAAGTAAATATATCATTCTCTAAAATAGAAGTGGAATGCACAACGCGAATTAGTACAATAAGAGTAGCCGCCAAGGCGGCGTCACTCACCGCCCATGTTCAGCTTGCGTTGTGTCGCACGCCGCCAATGACCAACATGCATTTCAGGTAAAACATTTCTTACCGGTTTTCAAAATAACAAAAAAAAAAAAAAAAATTGAAACATCCAATCACACATCCTGCCTTTAGACCAGAACCATTTTTTTATACCCAAAAGTTGAAAAGAAGAAAACATAATGCAAAACTCAACCTCGTCCCCAGGGCTTTTCTTGCCTTAATCAAAAAGGCAAGAAGCCCTGGGGACGAGGTTGTGCAAAACTGTGTACCAAGATATACAAAAGCCAGTAACTATAATTGGTATTAATGTGTAGCACGTAATATCAAATATAAAAAATATTTTACGGATTTAATCAATACTGGAGCTGAAATGAATAAAAGCATTCTAAAATCATATTTCCCGAGAGACATGAAACAACCAAAACATCGAAAATGATAAAGAAACTAAATCATCTAAACAAATAAATATGGTACTATGTATTGACCGAAAACCAATTTTTCAAAAGTAACTTAATACATAACACAGAACTATATACCCAGCCACAGAAAAGCAAACATTTAATAACACTACAAATTATGTCAATTGAAAACAAATCTATTATACCTTCTAACTGTGTGTCTTTTTTTCAGAATTTTTAAAATGGATAATCTGTTCTTGACCAACCATCGACATCATGATATCAAACCATGAGTTTCATTTATTTATTGTTATTACGGTAGCAGCGTAAGCGAATACCGTATTAAAACACCCTTGGACTCCTACTACTACTCCTACTACTACTCCGGCCGAAGCGGCAGTTTTTAGCCTCCGATTTAGAGTATGCGAGTCCCCACTAAAAACTCAATATACATTCTAATGAACGAACGCAGCCTTTTGAATTTTCGAAGGTTTTCAATCACATACATTTAAAATACGTTTTCAGTTAATCAACGAAGATATATAGAGCTTGTGATAGATGAACAGCGGTAAATTCACGCATGCATAAGAAATGTACTAACACGTCCGTATACTATTACTATGTACAGTCTTCTACAAGTTTTAATGTAATAGCATTCAGCGGGTTGATTGTTTGCCTATTATTGTGTATATAGTCAATGGAATATAAACACAGGCGAAGAATTCAAACTTTTGATTTGATTTAGAAAGCAAGCCATGTGGAAATGTTGCTTGTATTCAAGATATCTCCGGCAAAGATTTTCAATTTCTATATGACTTTTTCACAGAATGGCGTGGAATTTACTTTCTCTCCAGACTGGTTTAGAAGAAATTTTCTGTATTTCATTTATCAATATTTTGGATTCTATGCTAGGTATTTCCTCTTATGAAAGCAGTGGGTGTGCCTTGTTAACTTAACAGTCCTCTTATGACTGAAGCATTGTAACATAAAAGTATGACCGGGGCTTCCTAACTTCTTTTTTCACTGAAAAGGCTAGACCCTGGGAAGAAAAAAAAACATTTGATTTCGACATTTGTGTACATTTGAGATTTGTATTTTTAAATCAACAAAACAATGTATATATATTTCGCTAATACACAACAATTCAGCATGTAATATTTTTTTTCTCATTTTTAACCAAAAGGTTATATATATACCAAAAAAGAACATGAGTAACATGAGTGGTAATCAACAAGAACAACACTGAAATTTCATTTTTGTTCTGAGATGGCAGATGTTACATAATTTTGTTGAAATCTTTTGTTGATTCTCACCCCCTCAAATATAAATCAAGTTACAAATATTATTTTTAACTGCATAGAGAACTGCAGGAGAACACAAAAAATAACTTGTTGCAAATTTAAGGTATCATCCACACATCAGTCATCACTGCCTCCTACTACAGTGAAAAAGAGGATAGACAGCTGGGTTGGTAGTGTGATGGTAGACTTTCCTTCAAATATCCACTGATCTTCCAAAAAGCAACAAAGCATAAAAGGCATATGTGACGGTTTGAGGGAAAATCATAACAAGTGATAATTTCTGATAAATTTATTAGTAAATTACTGATTAGAAAACAATAGATTTCGATGAATCAGTAATTCGTTCGATTTATCAGTAATTTGTTTGATGAATCAGTATTACTGATAAAATAATTGGTAAATACTGATAAAGAATCAGTAATTTATCAGTATTACTGATTCATCGAACGAATTACTGATAAATCGAATGAATTACTGATTCATGGATAAATCAAACGAATTACTGATTATTTATCAGTATTACTGATTATTACTGATAAAGTTCTGATAAATTACTGATTAATTTATCAGTAATATCACTTGTTATGATTTTCCCTCAAACCGTCACATATATAAATATAATATAGGTACCATAAGATGAAATATAAGACAAAAAGAAAATAGTCTACATTGTTCTCCAACCTATGTACTGCCTGTGTTAACTTAACAGCAACATTTATTTTAAAATGTTGCTGAGGGAGGCTCTTCAGTATTCTGTTGTTGTCAATTTTTAAATAAAAGATAGTGTAACACAGGGAATAGGGTGAAATCTATTAAAGGGATTCCTGCGTCCAAAATGATAATTTACAAATATGATAGAGCTGAAAAAGTTGCTTAACAAGTCTCTTTTCAGTATTTCAATTATTTATAGTTTCTGAGATATTTCGTTTTTAATATCTTATATTTAATTTATGCAATGCATATTTATGATGTAATAAGATAGTAACTTACACTTTTTATCGCAATAACTTAAGATATGATTAATATTACATCGTTGTAAGTTACTATGAAGTAGAGGCTTCCACTCTGAGTTGATTTATAGAAGAATGAAGTCACAATATTTACTAATTCAGAAGTTATACACACTAACAAAATACTATCTTATTACATCATAATTATGCGTTACATAATTTGAACATTTTTAAATTGAAATATCTGCCCAAGGAAACAAAATTTCCAAAAACTGTAAAAAGAGTTCTTAAACAACTTTGTGAGTTCTATCATCATCCCCTGAAATATCGTTTTGGACGCAGGAATATTTTCATAAAGGAGCAGGTTGATTGGCATAGATTGCTTTGATTTTTCGCGACTATTCATGTTTCCCCTAATTTAAAAAAAAATCAAGACACAGGACCCAGACGAGAAGAGCACTCTCTCCCTCTTCTCTTCTCTATATTATATACTTTTTTCATTTTTGAATAAGAACTTAAGCGTTACAGCAGGATACATATATAAAACAATCTATGTCACCCTGCAACATATCCATATCTAAGCACGGACAGTAAATCGTATAAAGAATGATTTTAGTCATATTATTTCTAGCCTCTCTACTACTGTGAGTTTGTCCTTCCAACAACTCAATGTTGTCCATAATAAATTTTAAACATGACAATGTGTTAGGGAAGCTCATCGAGTTTTTAAAAAACAGAAAGCGCTCTGTTAAAGCCAAAGCCTCGTCACCTTCGCCCACATGTATTCTATATTTTTTTGCTGAGACCTTTTTCTTCTTTCTTACGGGAGAAGCGGTCGGAGCAAAGTCAGCTTTTACCGGCATGTGGTCCCGTCCTCGTCCGCCATTTTGTTTATTTTGATTTTTTCTATCTTTCTCCCAGCCGTCTCTGGTTTAACTAATGACGAAGGATTCCTTGTTGTAGATATTAATATGACTTTAGTGAGTGAAATCACGGTAAAATTTGCAAGTCAGCAGTTTTTAAAAATGAGGATCCTCGCTTCTTTTAGCTTCGTTGATTATCTTTATCAAATAGGTCTACATAAAACTGGGACTTTTAGTTACTTTTATGGTACTGAATCAATGAACTTTGGCACTTGAAAATAGATATGTTTTTCGTGTCAGTAAAGCACAGATCAGACTTTCTTATTACTTTCTACGTTTGTTAGCTATCTGTTCTGTCTTTGAACATCAAGGTTTTCAAAAATCGAGTTAAAGAAAGGCAGTTATCTGTTTGAATTCATTTTCGGTTTCAAAAAATTATAATTCAAAACAATCGAATGCGACGTTTAGGGAAAATTATCTCCCTAACGAGTAGGGATAACTGACGTTTTTTGGGGGTCCGCGATACAGGCGATAGGGTGACGAGAAATTTGGGTCTAAATTTTTGGGGGGACGGGTCTATGACGTCATCAAATTTTTTGATCAACAATATCTCCGTAACGGTTGGTCGTAGCAAAACGATCCCATACATTTTTTTGATCAGTTTTTCGAGCTATACAACATGGACACACTTATTATTTCCAATTCCTTAATTTTATTTTTCGTGAACTCAACGCAGGCTGAACATGGGCGGCGAGCGACGCCGCCTTGGCGGCTAGTCTGTATAGTAATACTTGATCACTCAATTTACGCATGATCTACAATACAATACAATAACAGTAAAAGTATAACAATAAAAGTATAACAATAAGAAATATAAAACTTTCCCTTTTCTTCTTCAAAAGAGCAGCAGAAATGAAGAACCTTATTAACGAACTCCGTTGCTATGAATTTTTCAGCCAATCAAAATAGCGCATTTCAAGAGTTTGCCTTTATTAGCCAATAAAAACGATCAGTGTCGGGATATATGTACGGAATTGCTACCTCAAACCTGCGAGATTATTCGTTGCTGGTAGAGGGGAGATCTCTTCTGCGAAAGGTACCTTTCAGGGTGATCCCATCGCCATATGGCGATGTATGCACTTGGAATTCTACCATTGCTACTTTCAGATAATGAAATGCTTTGCGAAGAGACTGCCAAACGAATTGCTTACCCAGATGATTTCACTGCAATTGGTACAATACCACAGCTACGAACTTGGTGGGACAACATATGCGAACTTGGCCCTAACATTGGTTACTTTCCGAAACCTTCAAAAAGTGTCTTAATCGTAAAGGAAGGCCACATCAACGAAGCAAATATCTTATTCTCTGAGACCAACATCGAGATAACAACACGAGGCAACAGACACCTTGGGGCGATAATTGGAAACGATGACTACAAAGTCACGGAATTCAAAAGACAAGACCTGATGGATAAATATTAAATAACGCTATAATTGGCTATGACTGAAGATAGTAACGAGGCTAGAAAATTGATGACAGCGAAGTACAGATATATCAGCTAAATATTTTCCTTTTTCCTTTCATGCTTTACCATTCATAATTATTACCTACCAAGCAGGTGTAACAGTAGTTTCTCAAAATTGTGGAAGTAAGTTCATAAAATTTTTCAGAGAAAACATTTTCTTCCCTACCTGTTAATGAAAAACTATAATACTGGTGTGAATATTTAGTGTTCATGAGTAAATGGCTCAAACAAAGTGTATTTAGGGAAAAAAGGAGGAAATCAATCCAAATGTCGACTTTGTGGCGAGCAAAAGAACAACAATTACTTAAGATATCTTCAGTTTTTTGAAAGGAGAAAAGATTGTCTCTGAAAATCGCACGTATACGTGGAATCACCATAGGAGAGGATGACTGTCCTCCCCATACCTCCCCATACAATTTGTAGAAAGTGTTAGAGAGCCGTGTCGAGAACATGTTGACATTCATACAATCCTGTCAACAAACACAGGTGACACTCGGACAAAGCTTATCTATAAAAAGATTACCACCTAGTAGCATCCAATCATATGCAATTAATGGAGAAAGCTCCAGTATAGGTTCACGTAAACAGTTACAATTTACAACACAACAACTAATAAAAGTAAGGAACATAGCACAATAACCTAAACAAGTTGAAAATTGCATAATAAAACATAACTCTATATAATACTGAAGATTATGACAAAATTGTAACGAAACCATTGGAAAATATTGAAAAAATTGAGAACTCATTAAAAACAAAACAACCACTTGCTATAGCAACATCACTGTCTACATATGTGGGAGTCAATCTTGCACAGAAAAGGCTGTTATGCAATTAAATTGCATCGTCATGTGAAAAACTCTGTAAAAGAAAGGGAAACAAGTCAGTATTGGATAACACTTTCACAGGACTATCTGAGTACCTACTTTACTTGAAGTTTACTTGTGTGACATAGTTTTCTCTCAGATCTTGAGATCACCCATCTTGTTGAGACCAGTGAACAGTGTAAATGAAGTTTATTCAGAACTGAAGGAAAACCATCCATTTATAATTGATATTTTTAATACTGTGTCTGGAAAGACAGTTGATATTGAAGAAGCCCAAGCTGAATTGAAACAGAAGTACGCACTGATTTATGCAATTCCAATGAATTGATTCAAAGTTCAATGCATACATTCTTACAAAATCTGGGTAATATTGGTCTATGCGTCAGTGTGTTATAAAAAGCAGTTGTATAAATTCTATTTTCAAGCTCTTTTGTTTATAGTTTTGTCCACATAAAAGTTATACAGAAACTATATTATATACTTATTATTGTGTTTATATTATATTTATTATTTATATTATTCAAGCACTCAAAAACTATTACACATGAATACACCTTTTTTTATAAGCATCAGATAAATTTGGCTCAGCCTCAGTTATGCTAATCGAGCCTTAATCCATGCGCATAAACATGCTTAGTTTATCCACACCTAATGACCAAAAATATTAAGATTCAGCCTTATTTTATGCTTTTGTTATTACTTTTCAAGCAAACCACCATTACAATGTTTTCAATCATACACTGTTTATATCACAGCAAAACCTTTCTTTGCTATGAACATGTTTCATATCCCCCGAAAAAAGTGTTTTTTGACTATTGTTTATGCTTACACGATTTTTTACACATGAGTTAAAAAAAAAACAAAAAAAAAAACCAGCTAATTTTAGCTACAATGTGTTAGTCTTATTTATATATTTATAAACTTTTTAAACCTCCCAAAGCTTGATGTCAAACTATATTTATCAAAAACTATTAGTATGCAACATACATACCACATTTCAACACAATATGTGTTTCATCAATGCAACATACAGTATGTCCTAGATCCTAGATTTAAAAAGCTGTAACTTTTGAAGTTTTTACTCGTTACATGCGATTTTTATATCATTTAAAAGATCTTTTTCTTAACTTTTCAGAAAAGATACATATATTTTGTGAAGTTTAATATTTAGACAGTTATTCGGGTTTAAATGTTTCGATACGGTCATTAACTTCTTAAAGATCAATAAACTCAACACTTAACGATCAATTATCTTTTTGTTTTCAGTAAAATGTTGTCTTGAGTATTGCTGTGTTAAAGTCTGCACGAAAATTTTTGAAAACTCACAAATACTTTAATGATTGTGTGAATTGTGCTTAAACGTAAAATTAATTCTTCAATAAAAACTTAATCCCCGTGCTCTCTGAAAACCTATATAACCAGAATAAAATATCGATAACTCACTCATCATGCAGCTTACAGTGGATCAGAGAGTGTTATTTGTGAAAAAATATCATGAAAGTAGAAGTTTTGTGACTGTACGAGCAGCTTTTCAACAGCAATTTCCTGGCGTTAATCCACCTTCGAATAGCACGATTTTTAGAAATGTAGAAAAATATAAAACTGAAGGCACTAGCAAAAATTTGAATAAAGAAAGGAGTGGTAGGAGGAGAACAGCGAGAAGCCAACAAAACATCCAAATAGTGAGACAGTTATTAGCTCAGCAGCCCAATGGCTTTTCCTGCCGACGCACGCCAACTGGCCTATCCAAAACAGCATTTAACGAAATTACCAGAAAAGATTTACGTTGGAATCCTTACAAGATACATGTTCTGCAAGAGCTGCAAAATGGTGACATGGCTAGAAGGTTGCATTTCTGTAGATGGTTTTCTCACAATGCCCACAATCCACGTTTTTTGGCCAACATTGTTATTGGAGACGACCCAGCCGACACAAAGACGTCTAAAAGACGTCTAAAAGACGTCGCATTTGACGTCTAAAAGACGTCTAAAAAACGTCTATTTTGTCCGCTTTTAAGACGTCTAATCTAAGATGTCTATTAGACGTCTTTTCAAGATATCTAAAAGACGTCTTAAGAATGCGTCTTAAAGACGTCTTAGGAAGGATGTCTTGAAAGCGGACAAAATAGACCTTTTCTAGACGTCTTTTAGACGTCTTGTTAAGATATTTAAAAGACGTTTTGAGAATGCGTCTTAAAGACGTCTTAGGAAAGACGTTTTGAAAGCGGACAAAATAGAATTTTTCTAGACGTCTTTTATACCTTTAAAGGGAAAATAAAACATCTAAGTTGAATTAAAACGTTTATATTCTTTCGAATGAATCAGTACTTTTTTCAATACAACAAAACAACAAAATAAAATTCATGCAGAAAAAAGACTTTAATTGTAGTTAAGTTTCTTTCTGAAATACATAACGTTTGAAAAACCCTGTCTTGTGTTAGATATAGCTCATCATAACTTGGAGGAGGCTCTAGTTCATGGTGTGCTAGCAAAGCATCTTCATTTTCGTACACTTGCATTTAGAATCGTATCTCTTATTATTTCTTCCATATCTCATCACCCTGGAATGAAATAAAGAAATACAAAAATAATGTAGGGAAGGCTTCTGTATAAAATAACATTTACTAAACCAATACATTTACACGTTTTGCAAGAGACTTTTTTTCTCTAACATCCAAAACAAAGCATCGAAAGAGAACAAAAAATACTTACAAGAATCCAAATCAAAGGTTTGAATCCAAATGATCAAGTATGTGAGCCAATCTGTAAACATAAAGAATACACCCATCATTTAACATTAAAACTAGAGCAAATCAACAAAATCGCTGAATATACATGTTATTACCTTAGCAAAACAACCAAAGATTTTACGAAATTTCATTAATATTGGGAGTTAAAGATTAAAAGATTTACTTACATATTTTTGTAAACAGCACGACCAAGAACTTTTCGAAGGAACACTTTTGAAACTGCTTAAGAATTAATTTGGTTCAGATACGATAATCAGGGGGTGGTAAATAGGTAGCGGTATATCATAAATATCGAAAATCAACCAGCTTTTAAAAAACCAAGCATCAAATATGATCCTTTGAAACCTTTTATAATAACATTAATTCATTTGTCCTTGTAGTTTGACTGAACATAACAACATAAATAGATTATTAAACTAAATGTTTCACCCAGTCATGAAATCGAATATCAAACATTCGAAAATCGAATAAAGCGGAAAGAATAAAAAAAGACATATTAAAGACGTCTTTAATATGTCTTGAGAAAGATGTCTTTTTAAAGGCGTTTAAAAGACGTCTTGAAAGTGCCAATAAAATACGTACTTTTAAAGACGATTTTTAGACGTCTTTTAGACGACTTAGATTTTTCAAGATATCTTAAAGACGTCTAAAAGACGTTTTAGCTAGACGTCTTTCTAAAGACGTAACTTAGACTTGATTTAGACGTCTAATAGACGTCTTGTGCCGGCTGGGGAGGCTGCTTTTCACATGTGTGGCAGAGTAAACACGCAGAACGTTCTTTGTTATGCTCCCAAAGGCCAGCCTCCTCGTGATTTTAAGTTTGAGAAAAGTTCTTCCCGCCAAAAGCTGCATGTTTGGATTGGCCTATGTGGTAATGGAGAGATTATGGGACCCTTCTTTTTCAATAGAAATGTTAACGCACGAGCGTATAAAGAAATGTTGGAACAGTTTGCGTTTCCTGGAATAGCAAGAGCGTTTGGATTGTACGCCGGTCCTATTTTTCAAAACATCTGGTGGTTTTAATTACATTTTTCCAAGACATTTTCCTTATTTTTTCAAAAACCACTTTTTCATTTTTCACAAAAACATACTATCCGAAAGAACTTGAAAGTGGCTTTCCAACGGTGTAAAAATTGTTTTGAAATTTGGTGTATTCATTTAAAAAAACAGCTTTAAAATTTCCATTTCCAACATTACGAAACACACTGTATATTATATATGTGACGGTTTATGGGAAAAGGATAACAAGCTAAATTTCGATTCTTTTTAAATCGAAATTTAGCTGAAAAAAATCGATTTTATGAAATCTAAATTTCGATTTCGATTTCGATTTTTAGAAGCTAAATTTCGATTTTCTAGAAGCTAAATTTCGATTTCGATTTCGATTTTTTGAAGCTAACTTTCGATTTTAAAAGAATCTAAATTATTCGATTTTAAAAGAATCTAAATGATTCGATTTTAAAAGAATCTAATTATTCGATTTCATAAATCAGAAAATCGATTTCTTTAACCAGAATCGATGTTAATCATAAAAATAAGTGTTACGTAAATAAGATTTTGTTGTCATTGTAAATGTTTCGTTATAATGGGAACACTAAACCGTACATTTTGCTTTTTTGTGTGACCACTAATCATATAAAGTTTTATTGGTATGTAGCCAATAGAAACAATGAAAATGTATATTCACTTTACAACAAAAAATTTCAAAAGTTTAAACGTCCGGCTGTTAACTTTTGATGGATGTCGCAACATGCTGAATTTCTACTTTCTTTCGCTTCTGTTTTGCATTAATTTTCGTGTTGACATACTTCTTGCAATCCGATTGGCTGGTAAAAGTTTCGCGGCTTCTTAACCAATAAGAATCCTTTTCGGCTTAAATTATGTAAATTCTAGATGTTGTTGTTGTACCGAATTCAGTATAATTACAGGTAGCACGCGTTAGTGTTTAATACAGAACTAATTACCTGGTTCTCATTCAGTTAGATATAAAAGAAACGACAGTTACTGCTAAAGTTGTTAGGAATAGAAACCGTACGCTGTAATTCTTTTTTATTCCGTTGTTCGATCGCTATTTTGGTAAACTCCTTCGGGGGAAAAAGTTTATTATTTTAAGACCTTGTAATGTGATCTTCTGGTGACTTAAAGGCCAACCTCCACTTGTGCGATTTTGCCCGTACGTACGTACGCGGCCAGTTCTGTGCATGTTCAGTGATAACTATTGCTCAACTTTGTTGGCCGACGACGGCCAGATTTTGTGTGCTTGGAAGTTGGATTCGATTATACTTTTTTAGGCCACCATGCGGCCATCTGGCATGCGAGTCAATCAAATTTCAAGAAAAATGCAAACATTGCAAAAAATTGTAAACATTGCGAAAAAAAAGAAACACTCAACACCTGGAGTTTCGTTATTAACTGGAAATTCAAATTTTTTTTAAGGTTCAAAGGAGGAGAGAGACAAATGAAAATATTTTAACAGCTTTTGTTATACTCACCTTTATTTTAATGAAAGTATATAGCCTGTTATAAACGTATTTTTTATTGTCTTTTATCATGAGACGAAGTCCATAACGGGAGCATTAGAGCCAATAAAAGATCACTGACGACAGATGACCAGATTATTAAAACAAAACGATATGGAAATGTAAACTTGATGGATATTTTTCGGAAACTTTTTATTTCGATTTAGCGGAGTAACAAAGTCCCCCGGTCAAAAACCAAAATGGCGCATACCGATGTGAAAAATATAAACAAAACTTTTTAACAGCGATAATGGTACTCCATTTAGAATTCAAAAATCGATTTTTTTAGAATCTAAATTTCGAATTCGAATTTTAGAAGCTAAATTTCGATTTCGATTTCGATTTTGAGAAGCTAAATTTCGATTTTTTAGAAGCTAAATTTCGATTTCGATTTCGATTTTTTGAAGCTAAATTTCGATTTTAAAAAATCGAAATTTAGCTTTAAATAATCGAAAATCGAAATTTCGATTTAAATCGAAATTTAGCTTGTTATCCTTTTCCCATAAACTGTCACATATATTGGATCTTAATATTTTCTTCCATCATCACACAATAACGACTTTGGATGTGAAAACAGAATGTGGATTTCTCCTTCTAAAACTTCATTGGCTAGTTCTAATTCCATATCATCAGTTTCAGTATCAGAAATATTACAACTTATTAAATATTACAACTGCATCGTTGCCTTTTAAAAGGTGATTCCAGCATTGAACTTGTTTCATTTATCTAAAGCGTACTCAATTTGCTTAAATAAATTAATCACTTGTTCCATTTTTGTTTGTTTATTTTTATCTACGAATTCTGTTTCACTCGACGTTTTAATGAAAAATTTTTAAGTGGTTCTTTACCTCGCTTGCCCGTATGAAGACGATCTTAAAACCATGGGAAGAAAAGACAAATGACGTCAATACTGCATAAATTAAAACCACCAGTATTTCAGTTGGTTTTGACCAGCCTGCACCAGGGCTTTCTTCGCCGCCATCCGCATATCGAAAAAGGCAAGAAGCCCTGGGAACGAGGTTGAACGAACGTGACATATTTACATTCATTCTACTGTAAAATTCAAAATAAAATTTTTTTACAACATAGTATAATTTCTTTTTGCGATCTTAACGAGTGTTTATACAATATCAAGCAATACCAACATCAATATCACAATATCAAGTATGTTCAATTAAGCGATCTTTGCAAGTTCTGCTAGTTCCATATCGTCGATTTTGTTAGCAACGTAGTTGGTCTGCAATAATCTCGATCCGTGAATGCATAATATCATCGATAGTTATAGCGAAAATGACAATTTTGTACGTATGAATGAAGTTGTGATGGAATTTGAAACATTTCGTTTTTCAGCGATCATCTCTGCCAATCCACTATAAAATGCTTGACATTCTCTACTCATACCTCCGTTAACGTTGAATACTAATGGCATGAAACTTCCACTTTCAACTTGCAACACACGTTCGTTGTAGTGTTTTTTTCTTCTCCTCTTCATTTTTCGTAAAGCACTGTTCTGTAGGTTATTGTTCCTGCATCGCAGAGCGTTATGGTCCAAGACCCTTACGTCGCAAAATAATCGTTGACCAGGACTCCAAAAACCTACAGCACTGATGTCAAGTCTCGCTTCGTCTCCGACGTTTGCTGTCTGTTCTTCAAGGCTCCTTTCTTACGTTTTTGCATACTTCATTCAAAAACGAAGCAGTGATATCCCTTACTTTGTTGTGTCGTAGCGAAACAAATCCACCCTTTTTGCAGGATAGGGCATGCTGCACATCAAATTTCTTACCACAGGCACATTCCATTGGTGTTCTTTGGATGAACCAATTGTATCTGAGTCTCAAAGCATCCCAGAATTTATCCTTACTTAGATTGTAATTGAACTCAGCTAACGGTAGCGTTGTTAATCAGTTACATGTGCCAGTTTGCTGATTTGCGTCATTGCTTTTAAGTTGCTGAGAATCCATTCGTGATCTTATATCTTTCAGCAGTTCTTCATTTCTTGTTTTTCTTTCTTTTCTGATCTCAAGTTTAATCTCTTAAGTCTTCATTTTTCAATGGAGGTATTGCTCTTGATCGAGAATAGTTCTGGACAGGTCTTCTGTCACCTTTATGGAATTGCTATACTCCACATCTGCAACGTCAACGTCAATTATCTTGATATCAAGCCCACCAAGACGTGGAGGTAAAGATAACAAGATTCTTTCGTCATTATTGCAAATGTGTCCACCCGTTAAAGCTGGTAATAAGTTATGGCGCACAGCATCTTCAACTGGATTTAAGTACGTTTTAAATCCTTTTATTGTTCTAATGAAGTATGTGTATTTGCTTTGGAATCCATTTATATAACTGGCTTAGGCAGCTTGTGGTTCTGTTGTTGCGATTTCCGAAAATAATTTTATTTCATTTACCCAACCCTTAACTATCTTCCCGCAGTATTGTTTCTGATAGTTCGTATCACCAATAACAGCTCCAAGATGTCGCTGACCACTTGTGGTGATCTTTATGTCTGTTCCGTTAAGTATCATTTCGGCTGTTTCGTGAAATTGTCCTTTAACTATTAACCAAGGTTTAGCTGGTTGTGGATAGTAGCCAAATTTCAGACCAATTTCGCACAAGTTTTCCCACAATTGCTTTAAAGATTTCAATCTACCAACACCTGTCAAGTTATCGGCGTATGCTACCATTTTTGTTTTATCGTCATAGTTTGCTAAAAGCTGAACCAACATCTCCAGCATAGGTGTCAAGCCAATAGCATATATGGCCATGGCCAGAGGGTCACCTTGTGTTGTGCCTTCTTTAGAAGCTATTTTTTCCCACCGAAAATGCATAATCTTGCCGGATGATTGTAGCAATTGATGACGTATTGCGATAAAATAGGACACACAATCTTGATATTATTAAGCAGAGCATTTCTATTGAGGTTATTAAATGCATTGGCTGCATCTACTAGCAATACAGCTTCAATGGACACGCTGTCGAACATTTCTCTCATGGAGTGTATTGCGGCTTCACTGCCTGATTCATGCCCAGAGCACATTTGTACTTTTGATGACGTTTTCAGAACATCCTTATGCACAGTATACATGACCATTTTTCCAGCAATTCTACGAAGTACTTTGCCAACACCGATAGGTCGTAATCCTGGTCTTTTGTCAAGGGGTACGAGTCTACAGGCAAGGAAAGATTCCAATGAGTTGTCCTGAATGTATTCTCCACATATCTTCTTGACGACTTCAGTGAACGTTTTTCTCAGGTCTGTACCACTGTCACCATACACGCGTGAAACTAACATCTTTCTCCATGCACCAGCATCTAGACCAGAAGGTCCAGAGTCTCCTTTCGTATACTTCGCCGCTTTGATGACTAGAACGGCATCAATTTACAGCTCCACCAAAAGAGATTATGCTTATCAATATAAGGAAGCTCCAGTTCAAAGCAATGTGTACTCTCAGAGACCAAATGTTTGAGATTTTTCTTGGTACTTTTGAAGATGATACTTTGAAACACCATGGGTTCGTCCCATCTGATAAACCATTGGAACAGCTCAAAGAACGCCGCAAATCAATCCCAGCATCGTTTGACATATTAAGTCTGGGCCTCAGTATATGTGAAAATCAAAAAGTGAACAAACTAGCTCAGGACATTTTGAAACCCTCGTCAATTCATCAACCAGAAACATCAGGTGACACAATTATAGAGGGTTATAACCTTGTCTTGTCATTGTCATGAGATCAAAGAGAATACTACTTTAAAGCAATCTATGGTGTCTCTTGAGAACAGCTGGAGAAAACCATCTCTTCCAACAATAGTCTACAGCAGCAAGTAAAATTATTAGAGGAAACTGTTCAAGGTCTATCGAGATCCAACCTTTCTTCCAACCACTTCGCAAACAAACAAAAACCAAACCAATTTCAAAAGGCAACTTTCACATCAAAAGCAGCAACACCCCCATTTCCACGGCAACAACAACGTCCACCTCTCTAACCTTTCAACTTTCCCGACCAACATTCGGTACCACCACCTTTCCTTCCAGTCGTCTCCGAGATCCAACAACAGCAAACAGTTCCAACAAGGGTACCCATGCCTACATCTGCTGTCACAACAACATCTCAGGTTCACCAAAAAAGAAAAGAGGACACCAGATTAACCGTCAAATCCAACCGTCCTATCTATGGTAAGCGCTTCAACAATACCAACAAGAACATAACTGGTCAAAGTAAACCGTTCTTCCTATTCATTGGTGGCTTAGATCCTAATCTCACTATTCAAGAGATTAAGCACTATGTTGAACAGGACATTCAGTTTAACGTTATGAATATTGTGTCCAACAAAACAACCCATACAATCAATCAATTCGATTGGACACACCCCTGAAGGACAAAGATAGAGCACTCAGCTCAAACACATGGGACTTTGGACTTATTGTTAAACCGTACCGTACAAAATCTAAGGTTAATCACAAAAAATTCACTGTAGATTCAGCTAACCATCACGTAAACCACTATGACTCTGAATAATGGATGTCTCAAAGATAGCTACCCTTAATTGTAACGGTCTCAAAGGCAATTTTGTTTATGTTAAAGAACTTTCAAGAAACTTCGACTGCATTTTCCTTACAGAGACATGGATCTTAAATTCAGAGCAGCACATTCTCTCAATCTTTGAACAAAAATTTCACGTTATACCTGTCTACGCAAAATAACACAGTTCTGGTCGTCCCTTTGGTGGAACTGTTTTTCTTGTTAATCGTCATTTATTCAAATCACTAAATACAATTGTTCAAAACGATCATATTACCATCATCAACACAAAGCTCAAAAACGTTCCACTCTTCATCACGTGTGTGTACTTACCACCATCTGGGTCAGTAAATTACATAGACAATTACAAACTCCAGCTGGCCACTATTCAAGGTATACATACTCAATTTTCATCAACATGCGATTCAATCAATATTTGAGACTTCCAATGTTGCCCCAATATCCCTGAATCATCACGATGTGGACAACAAAACTCGTTATCATCTATTCTGGCAGAATTTATGATCGAGAATGAATATACATCAATTGACATTACTATGGGCTCTGGGTCTACCTACACATACCACCACCACAGTATGCCAAATTCATCTTACATAGACCACATTCTTGTGTCACCTGATCTCTTGCACAGCATCAACTCTTCTACAGTTATTTTTCCTGAATCAGACCACACAAGTGACCACCTTCCAGTAACAGCATCAATTATCATACCTGACGGTGAACTTCTTGAAGATCTCAATCCACCACCAACCCTTACTAAGAGAATATCAAACTTCATGTGGAACAATGTACTGTTTCAAAGTAAATACAAAGAAAAAAACTCAGAACCACTTCCGCAGTTTACATAACCATGATCTGCCAATTAACATGGAAATCAACAAATTCCAAGAACCACTGAAAGAGCTAGCCTATGAAGCCTATTATGAAATCGAACAGAAACACCACAAAATCGAACCTAAAAAGTGGTGGAACATCAACCTTACTGAGAGCAGAAAACTACTACAAGCAATGCTTAACACCTGGAGATCAAAAAATTTTCCAAGGGTTGAGGATAATGTGTCGTACAATCGTTATAAGCTGGCTCGAAAAAGGTTTCATCAGCTCGTTTGTAATGCTGAAAACCAATCTTCAGTAGACTATTACATCAAAATTGATAAACTAAATAAAGTCAATGGAAAAATATTTAAGTCCACCGATCATCATCCCAAAAACCTTCTACAATAAACGGGAAAACTTCCAAAACCGAAATCACTTCAGAATTTTCAAAACATTTCAGTTCGATTCTAAACACACCTGGTATTGACACTATCAACAACACAACAAGCAACTTTCTCCTGAAGAATATGTTTGAAAAGCTACCAACAAATAGTGAGAACTTCTATATCACACAATTTGAGCCAGAAAAAGCGATCAATCGTCTCAACAAAGAAAAGTCACCTGACCCCTTCCACGTGCTTAACGAACATTATCTCTTTGCTATCGGTGTTGATTTCCTTCAGTATGTTACAAACCTCATCAATCGCATATTTCTTGAAAAGAACACCCCTCTGTCACTCAGTATATCAGTTATCATTCCACTCGTAAAATCGTACAACAAAACACTCAAGGACTCCAACAATTACAGAGGGATCAGTATTATGCCTATACTCCAAAATCATCGAAATCATAATCCTCAACAAATGTCCTGTCCTTGAAACATCGCATCCCACTCAATTCGGGTTTACCAGACAATCTTCTACCGTCCACGCAGAGCTTTTATTACAGGATACCATCAAATTTTACAACAAGAACAATTCCCCTTTATACATCTGCAGTATGGACGTTTCCAAAGCGTTTGATAGCTGTAACTGGAATCTCTTATTCGAAAAACTCTTGTCACGAGAATCTATACCCAAACCAATTGTTCGCTACCTTATCGCTACATACCTAAATAGTGAGTCTATGATTGTTATGGAGGCTTCAAATCAGATTCTTTCACACTTTCACAAGGGGTGAAGCAAGGTTACATCATTTCATCATATTTATTTAACATCTACACCCAAGACTTGTTAGCTGAACTTGTCAACCAAGAGTATGGAGCTTTCCTACCAGATTGAACCAACATGTGTGTTGTTGCTTTCGCAGATGACTTAATCTTAGTAACTTCGACTCGTTCTGGTTTGCAGTCCTTGGTGGATAATTGCGTTAGATATGGTTACAATCACAATCTCAAATTTAATCATCTAAACTCAGTATCTTATCTCTGGAAAAAGTCCGATATCTGATCACTCGATCCTGCTTAATTGGAAGACCATCCTTCCTCAAGACAAGCTGAAGCACCTTGGATTCCTATGGGGAAAATTTCTCGCGTAAAAGTTTTTTACGACTCTAATTTCTAAAAGAATCTGCAGAAATACGACGGGTTCCCGTGTGTGTACCCCGTGACGAAAATTTTAATTACGGAATTGGAATTGGAAAGTGTACCCATGCTGTAGAGCTTGAAAAACTCGCCACCCATGTTCAGTATGCGTTGTGTCACAGAATGTAACTCATGAAAAAGTTTTTAATTTTTTAATTTATTTCTTACATTCAGAAGATTTAAAACAGAAACAAATAGCAATATGGCTCAGAATATATATTTATACGTGAATTGGAAGTAACTTTAATGTAAAAAAATGGCAATATATAACACAGAACCAGTTACCCGGACATACAAAACCAAACATTGAATAACATTACAAAATGTTAATTCAAAATAAATTGATACCTTCCAACTTTTTCTTTTGTTCCAAAGTTAATACTGGACTGAAATCATTAATGAATTTTTGAAATGATATAATTATAGTCTGTTCTTCCCAAAACCATCAACATCATGATTAAAACCATGTTTTTCATTTCTGTATGCTTTTTTATTATTGCCTAAAAGAATAATATTTCAATTGTAATAAGGAAAACCTAATCATGCAATAACAATATTGAAATAAAAAACAAAACAAAAAGATGTTCAGCCTGCGACAACAGGCCGGGTAAAAATGTTTTAACAATTTTAATCAATGTGAGCATTATCTTATATATATTACTTATTGTAATACAAAAGTACAACGAAACATGTTCATCAGAAAGGTGTATTAAATAACGTTTTGATGAAGCATTAACCATTTTCTACGACATTTAAACAGCCATTTCATACATCATCAAACTGCAAAATAAGTTGGTGAGGTAACGATAACGATATTATTTCGAACTTCACATAGACGAAAAGTTTGATAGAATTAATCACTAAATATCATGAGAAATGGATACGGACGTTGCTGCCAATCTGTAAATGTAATCAAAAAATTAGTTGTGAGTGGCAACAAAATAAGCTTGAATGATGAGTTTGAATTTGACTCACCATTGTTTCCCTTCACATCTAAACTAACTGTAAACATCTGAATATCTTTATAATGTCTAAATCTATAATTATCTATTGCATACAGAGAACAAATAATTCATGTTAAGGCAGCCTTAAAACTAATTAGAAACTAAGCTGACAAAACCAAGCAATTACAATCTTTATTAGGGGGTGCGCTTATTAGAGATGGGCGGTAATTGGAGAGGGGCGCTTATAAAAACATTTTGAAATAGTCATGCTAGCTGTGAACAAGGAATTGCTTTTTATCATAAAAGAGTGAAAACAACTGTATTTTTCATGGCAACGAAATAAGATTTTGTACTTATAACTTAAATTTAGACATTTAGTCTTCTGTTTCTATTACAGAATTTTGGCTTTTTGTTCAAAGTTCTAATTTCCGCCCGGGCGCTTAAAAATTTCTGAGTAATGTCTAGTCACTCTACAAGCGCCCGGGCGCTTATTGGAGAGGGGCACTTACTGGAGAGGGGCGCTAGTTAGAGAGAATACGGTAGTAACCTGCATATTTTGTGATACTTGATAATGGGTCATCTGAATTTGCAGCCCTTGTTTTTATTTCAAGACGTATGTTAGGAGTTACTAAAGCATCAGGACTTGAAAAAACCACAATCAATTGCTGCACAGTTTGCTTCTGCGCAAAAATGTGCTAGTGCTTCTTTTTCAAAATTAAGAACTCTTTGAAAATTAATGAAGTTA
The DNA here is from genome assembly GCA_027922465.2 of Turritopsis dohrnii. Lineage (NCBI taxonomy): Eukaryota > Metazoa > Cnidaria > Hydrozoa > Anthoathecata > Oceaniidae > Turritopsis > Turritopsis dohrnii. The sequence goes on along the minus strand of BQMF02000579.1, from coordinate 188,253 downwards.
GTATGCATGACATTACATTCTTGCAAACCTTCCGAAACAATTTCCCAAAACATGTCAATTTTTTTTTGTGCCATGAATACCAAGAAGTGTTGGCAATCAACTTCCCGTCACTTTTTTATTTCGTAGTTGTTCCCAATTGTTAGTATTCTGTTGAACATCTACGTAATTATTAGTATTAGGTTTTGATGCTTGAAAATTGGTAAGATTGATATGTAGGATTTTTTTATTGGTAGTTATTTGACATTCGATGTCATTGTGTAAGAATTGAAGTTCAATATCATTAAAATTTCTGTATTATTATTTATTTTAGGAATAGGAATAGGAGTAGGAATATTTAGTTTAGTTTTAATGATGCAACTTATATTTTTGTTAATAAGCTCCAGTTTCTTTGAATCTGGTGTAATAATACTTATGTCGAAAGTAAGATTTTCTGAACAGTATATGTCAGCTAAAGCATTGGTTGCATGAGTAGTATCTCTGAAATTAAGATGACCCATCAAAGAAGTGTCCTTGTTCTTCAAAGGGTGTTTTAACTAATTTTATTTTTTCTTTTATTTTAGTTTTTATGTCCAAAACATCTCTTTTACTTTTTGATTTATCAGAATCAGCTGGTACAATATCAACATCAGCTTTACTTTCTTTTTTCTTGAGTAAAGCTGATTTTAGTTTAATATTTCTGAAAGGGATCATGAGAATGGAGCCTTTTGTTGTTCTTTGGTGCCATTTTTGTAGTTGTTGAGTGCAGGTCAAGGATGAAATTTTTTCCTTTGTTGATTGATAGTGATAGTAGAATATGACAGCATAAACCACTAGTTCCAACAGGACACTCACAATAAGCTTTGTTGCTGGTCTTGTTTGCTCACCATAAGACTTTTTTATCATTGCTTTGACATTGTTATGTATTGTTATTTTCGTGGAGCGTTTTAACTGAAACAATGTTTCTGCTGACAACCATAGCATATCATTTTTGTTGTTGCCCTATACTACCTTCTCGCTTAATTTATTATATGTTTTGATAATTGAAGGTGTTACTGAAGGATAATGGTCTTCATTTGGTAACCGTGGACCAGAAAAAGAGGGGATTTTTGCAGGATCAAGATAGGTACCAAAAATATTCTTCTCCGTTTTTAATCTTTACTTTTCAGCTAACGACGGATAGAGTTTGAAACGATTGACTCTCATTATTTGCAGTTCTTTCAAATTACTTGACGTAGGAAATCCACGATTGAGCCATTCCATACAATCTTGTTTTGAATTTTACATCTTGGAGTTTTTGCACATGTATTTTCGCTTCAAGCCGCCATTTATTTTTCATTTGTCCCTACAAGCGAAACGCTCGTGCCCAGACCTGCGCGGTATGAAACGACCTAATGGACTAACTACCGCTATATGACCACGATTAAGAAGATTTTGACCGCAAATTTTGAAAAAAAAACACCATTCTCTAAAATAAAAGTGGTATGCACACACGCGAATTAGTATAGCGCGACTAGTAACTCGCATAGAGTTTTTTACGGAGGGCTTTATTTTCGAAAAGGATGTGCAAGAATCCCGCGTTCCCGTGCGCTAACCCCTTAGCGAAAATTTCAATTACGGAATCGTAACTGGAAAGTGTACTCATGTTGTAGAGCTCGAAAATCTGATCAAAAATATGTATGGGATCGTTTTGCTATGACCAACCGTTGCAGAGATATCGTCGACCAAAGATTTTGATGACGTCATAGCCGCAGTACCATATAAAATTTAGGCCCAAAGGTTGCGTCACCCCATCATCCGTGTCGCTGACCCTAGTAAAACGTCAGTTATTTCTATTGCTTCTCGAGATATTTCCCTAAAAACGTCACATTCGATATTGGGGATGTAATGCAATATGATTCCCCGTGATCATAAAAAAAACTGAGGTCAAATGCCACGTGGTTTTGGAATAATCGTGAAAAAAGTGTCGCTCGCTTATACGTGGTTTTACGCGCACTAAGAGGACGATGACCGTAAAATAAAACTTAATATAGCACTCTCTAAAATAAAAGTGAGATGCACGATTGCGGATTAGTATATATAGACTAGCCGCCAAGTCGGCGTCGCTCGCCACCCATGTTCAGCTTGCGTTGTGTCGCAGAATTTAACTCTTCTAGAAGTTTTTCCCAGGCATTAAATTCATTTCTTACATTCAGAAGATTTAAAACAGAAACTAATAGCAATATGGCTCAACATTATACGCAAAAGAGAAGTAACTTTAGTGTAAAAAAATGGCAATACATAACACAGATCTGTTTACCCAGACATACAAAAGCAAACATTGAATAACATTACAAAATGTTAGATAAAAACAAATTGATACTTTCCAACTGTTTCGCTTGGGGCTGTTACTGGACTGCAATCGTTAATGATTTTTTGAAATGATATATGGTCTGCTCTTCCCAAAACCATCAAGATCATGATTGAAACCATGGGTTTCATTTCTTTAATGGTTTATGTTCTTTTTATTATTACCGCGATTACATGATAAAATTTTCATCCCGCCTATCCGAGATCTCGGCTATCAAGAGCCAGTCAACCGGGACAAAAATTGAGGTTTGAGCATGCGTAGTTTCTCAAAAGTTCAAAACACAAAGGGTTAGTTTTGTCCCGTCCAGCCTAAACGGGATAAAAATTTTGCATGTAACACCGAGTTGAAATTCATCTCGTCAAGGCGGGATGAAATTTCATCCCGGCTAAGCAGGATCATGTAATCAGCCCCTAAGAAGATTAAAAGTCGGATGCAGACTACGCGATAATATAATAAGATAGTTGTGGAAGCTTGAATTACTAAAAAAATATTGATTGTTAGAATCCATACAGTCCACAGGTTTCCAAACCAAATCAAGGAATTTCAAATTAAGACCAGAAGCCGGCTATGAAAATGTTTCCAATCTTATCAAACATTTCCTTAAAAAATCACTGCAATCTTGACTTCTACTTAACAGTTTACTCTAATAAGAAATAAAATTAGCACGTCAAATATTAGAGATCACGGTTTCAGCAATGTTATTGTTAGATTGACCGATTTGCTAACAAAGCCCTGCACACTACAAAATCGCATTTTACAAAATATTGAATGACCATTTTCCTTTTGTTTTCAGTATGGACTTCTTTTAAATTGAAATTTTTTTCCGATGTACTGTGATGTCCTTAGGACACATTGCGTTTATTGTTCTCTTACTTATTGTTTAAGCCAGTGTCTTTGTTCTTTGTGTTAATTGAAGTGCTTAAGTCAGAAATGCGCAGAGAGCTATAAAACCCATATCGTATGCAAATATGTTCGTTCTCAAATGTCGACACACGGAGGTTTCAAACAAAGTATCAACTTAAAGTTGCTACCGAGAACAATGAAAAAATAATAATAAACGCCTGGTAATAATACAGTTGACATCAAAATTCAGTGTGTCAAATTGACCACAAATTGAAAGAAAAGAACTTGGAAACTTTTTCATATGACATTTTATTATGCGATAAAAATCTATCGCTTTCCCTTCTAACCAAAAAAAGTCGTCGCTAAACAAGGTATAAGAGAAATAGGAATTACAACGAATTCGCAAAACCCCAAATCGCGGCAATTAGAGAAAACTCAACCAATCAGGACATTTTAAGGCAGTTATTACAAGATTTTGTTGTTGTTGCAACAATTTTATAAGGAAGTTCTACCTGTGTCAAAAGGCGATCTCAGAATGCACATAATATAGCCATACGCTTCCATTGAAATTGGTTCAATACTTTACCCAGACATTTGTACAATGTATGCGTTGATGGAGTGATTCTAAGTAAATATGGATGTTTCTCTCTCTCCTGCTGATAATCATTTTAATGAAACCGTTTCTTTGAGGAGGCATTAGATATCTAAATGATTGAAGGAGGTCAAAACAGAGAGGTGTATGTTTGTGGTAAATATTTCTACTTTTATTGAATAAAAACAATAGATATGAAATAGATACTGAAATGGCCTTGGTACTCTCAACACTTTTCTTTGTTTTATCTAATGTAACTTCAAGGACACCAAAAGTAAATGAATAAAAAAACAAAGAAGATAAAAATTTGTCCAAGAAGATAAATACCTGCGGAAGATTTCTTTTTGTAGCAGAATATCCTAACGCGAGAGTTTCAGGACTGAAAGCATCCAAAAGTCTATGAAGCTAAACATTTGATCGCAATAGGCGATAAAAGCTGACAAACATGAATTCAATTATACTCTGTAAAAAATAGTAACAATATTCTGTTTTGGATTTTGGTCAAAAATAAGACAATGAGTTTTCATTACATGAAGGAACTGAAAGGATTCAAATTTCTTTGCTACTGTTGTTAAAAATGAACATGCTTACAAGATCCTCTTGACAATGCAGAACTAATTCGTAATCTTTCAAGAGGTTATCGTCTTTATTGATCAACTCCGCAGCAAGAATCATCGGTGACTCCAACATTAACACATCATAGTTGAAATGACCATGCATTATACAACCCAAGTTAAGTTTTTTCTTGGGTGCAATACCTTCACTTTCAAAGTATGTCCACAGAATTGGAAACAGAAGTATTTGAAGTAACATTCTTGAAACTGAACGTTGCTGGTCTCGTATATACATTTACTGCAAGTGTTCAATTGAAATTACATTTAGTTTTATTGATAACATATTTTGAAACACCCTCGTTAAAAAATGTTCATGATTACTGTAATTTGTACCAACTAAATGAAGTCAAAATAATTTTGCTGTTTAAAGATACAAAATATGTCAATTTTTAATGAGCTTTTTCCTTAATGCAGATAATCAAAAACTGGTGGATACTATTATGTAAGATAAACAGCCCAACTTAAGGATGGACAGTCAGTCCAACGTATGCCTTTTACCTTTTTTGTTTACGCAAATTACATTATAGGTGTCTGGAAACACTCCATAATATAGAAAGTTTTAATCAAAGATTCTATTGTTTTGTAACTACAGTCTGCAAATGTTTAAAATAACAAGAATGATAGAAGGAATTACAAACGCTTAGAAAAGTAACCTCTTCTTAGGGGCTGTTTATATGGAAGCCGAGCCAGGCCGCTTGCAGGGCTAGCCCTTTAGCCGGGCTGGAAATTTTATCTGTTTATTTGAAGCGGGCTGGCCCTGCAAACGGGCAAACTCTTTTTCATGCAAATCATGCGAGAAAATTTAAGCGTCAGAAAGAAAGATTAACGAATTTTAAGCCAATGAAAATCTGTGTATTTGTAACAAGGCTCGCCCGTTTGCCGGGCTGGCTCGCCTGTGACCGTTTACATGGGATTCTTTTCAGCCCGCTTGCTGGGATATCGATTAAAATAGCCGAGATATCGGCAAGCGGGCCAGCCCTCCTGTCCATATAAACAAAATTCTTAATTCCTTTTGAATTACCATGAAGGCGAGATCTCGGCAAAAAGGCTAGCCCTGCAAACGGGCTGGCTCGGCTTCCATATAAACAGTCCCTTAGAAACATACACATTAGACAGCGTCTTGAGTTTTATTACGGGTTCGAGCCAAGTTACTTGCATAGTTCCCAAAACATAAATTGCGCTTTTTAATTATACTATGTTTAAATCGAAAAACAACACCAAAACACTAAATTATTATACTCAATAACAGAAAATTACTAATAAAGGATTAGTTTTAGTAGGTCCTTCATTTTCTTTTGCGGCACTGTATTTGGACATTTCAGCGATCACTTTCGGCTTGGGCAGTAAGGAAAAAATTGAATAAAAAATTTATCACTGCAAGTTTATCTATATATTAATAGCCGATTCTCCGTCTGTCTGTTTGTTTGTTTGTAAGTCACGCAAAATGGTAGATTGAGTTGTGAGCGAAATTATTTCTTTTTTTGTGTGCGACGTGAGTTCGAAGCGAATACATTGCAACCCCAATCGAACGTGACTTTTTTTGGCTGATGAACTAATAGGAATAACGTTTTATTTTTATCATTATTATTAGTTTTATATTCCACGTTGACTTGGCTTTGAAAACAGTACATCAACTAAATACAAAGAAACTAACTGATTAAACATTTTGGACAAAAAGCAGCAGTGGCAGAACGTGGCAGCATATGTTCGGTTTGCCACTGACTCTTGCCTGACTGTCTGAGACGGGTGAACATTTTTTTTGAGCAATCAAAATGTTTAAAAACCGATAGGTAAAAAAAGAGTATCATATCAAAACAAAATGTTTTTTTTTTTGCTTTTCTTTTAATAATTTAATTTCTTCTTTTAATTGTTAAGCGTTCTAATCGAACGTTTTTTTATTCTATTTATTCATTTAGCACGTGCCTTTTTTCTCTCCTCCTTGTGAACTTTTTAAGAAGAGAAACCATTTTCCCCCTTACGTTTGATAGCACCCATGTTAGAGAGCGCGTAACGTTTTTAAAACAAAAGCTAATAAAAAGTTTTTTTCTCTCTACGTTTTGAGTGCATTGTTGTACTGATCAACCATTGTTTTAAAAAATAAATAACACATGAAATTTGGGTTTTTTTGGAACCATTGTTTAAACTGATATTTGATATTTGATTTCGAATCTGCCTCTAGGATAACTGACGTTTTTTCGGGTCTGCGATACAGGCGATGGGGTGACAAAAAATTTGGGTCTAATTTTTTTGGGAGGGGTCTGTGACGTCATCAAAATCTTTGAAGAATGATATCTCTGTAATGGTTGATCGTAGCGGAACGATCCCATAAATTTTTTTAATCAGTTTTTCGAGCTCTACAACATGGTAACACTTTCGGTTGCCAATTCCTTAATTTTATTTTTCGTGAAGTCAACGCATGCTGAACATGGGCGGCGAGCGACGCCGCCTTGGCGGCTAGTCTGTGTTTATTCATCGTTTGTCACAATGAACAGATAAAAAAATGTCCCAAAATGTCCAAAATATTTGACACGTTCGTTGTATTTTGGTGGCAGTTTGTATGCCTCCATTATTAAAACTTGCAGAAAGCTGCGTGTTCGTCTATTTTCGGAACTAATGCATCATTATGAATTATCATGATTTAAAATATTATAGCGATCATGGGTAGTTTCTGTTAAGGTTTTTAGCTAAATTCGTGTCAGTTAACTTCCAGACGTTACAGTGAATTAAGTTCGAAAGTAAATTCGCGTTGTCCTCTCAGTATGGATTCCAATGAAAATTGATTGGCTGAGAAAGGTTTCGTTAGTTGTTGCTACAACAATTGTTCTAAGTGTAAATTTTGATCGGCTGTTTTTCGTGATTCTTGTTAAATAAATTAAATCAATTTTATGACAGCGTAATTCATATTATTCAAGTGTCAACAACGCTCATGCTGGAAATATCTAACTGGAATGTTCGGGTTTGAAATGTTGCCTTATTACACGAAATTGACAGGCGGAGTATTTAACGCCCCATAACTTAACGCGGTCACAAATTAACGCAACGAACGAAGAAAAAAGTCTGCTTTAATTAACACGGTTCAAGGACTGTAATTTTTAAATGGTATTGAATTAACATGGATTTTGTTTTTTCTATTTTTGACTCTGGATTAGTTTAAGTGATTTGGAAGGTGCATTTTCGAATACCGAAAGGAAATCAAAAGCTTCAATGTTTACAGAGTTACCAAAGTGGTAATATATTACCTATAATAAAACACAAGAATGAAAACTAAATACAAACAGTGTTCGTGCTAATGTCTGCTATATGATTGTGCTTATGGTTCAAAGCACTTCTATATATTAATAGCCGATTATCTGTTTGTTTGTTTGTTTGTTTGTTTGTTTGTTTCTAGGTCACGCAAAATTGTAGATTGAGTTGCGAGCGAAATTATTTCTTTTTTTGTGTGCGACGTGAGTTCGAAGCAAATACATTGCAACCCCAATCAAACGTGACTTTTTTGGCTGATGAACTAATAGGAATAACGTTTTGTTTTTATCATTATTGTTAGTTTTATATTTCACGTTGACTTGGCTTTGAAAACAGTACATCAACTAAATACAAAGAAACTAACTGATTAAACATTTTGGACAAAAAGCAGCAGTGGCAGAACGTGGCAGCATAATCGGTTTGTCACTAACTCTTGCCTGACTGTCTGAGACGGGTGAACTTTTTTTTTGAGCAATCAAAATGTTTAAAAACCGAAAGGTAAAAAAAGAGTATCATAAAACAAAATGGTTCTTTTTTGCTTTTCTTTTAATAATTTAATTTCTTCTTTTAATTGTTAAGCGTTCTGATCGAACGTTTTTTTATTCTATTTATTCATTTAGCACGTGCCTTTTTTCTCTCCTCCCGTGTGAACTTTTTAAGAACAGAAACCATTTTCGCCCTGTTTGATAGCGCCCATGTTAGAGCGCGTAACTTTTTTAAAACAAAAGCTAATAAAAAGTTGAAGTTTTTTTTTCCTACATTTTGAGTGTATTGTTGTACTGATCAAGGATTGGTTTTAAAAAAATAAGTAAGTAACACATAATGAAAAACCTGAAAAATAGTTAATGTAACACTGATGTAACACTGACTGCACACCAGAGGTTGTGACTTCGAATCTTTTCCAAGTTGTATGAGCCGTTTATAACGAAATTTGACGTTTATTGATACAGTGATACAGAGCAGGTAGACACGGGCGGCGAGCGACGCCGCCTTGGCGTCTAGTCTATATATTAATAGCCGATTTTCCGTTTGTCTGTTTGTTTGTTTGTAATTCACGCAAAATGGTAGATGTGAACTGCGAAAGAAATCGGGGAGTCAGCAATGTAAGATCACACATAAATTATTTCTCTTCTTGTGCGCGACGTCAGTGTGAAACCATTGCATTGAGACCCTAACCGAATGCGACGTTTCGGGAAAATTATCTCGATAACCAATAGGAATAACTGACGTTTTTTTGGGGTCCGCGTTACAGGCAATGGGGTGACGAAAAATTTGGGTCTAATTTTTTTGAGGGACGGGTCTGTGGCTTCACCAAAATCTTTGAACGATAATATCTCTGTAACGGTTGATCGTAGCAGAACGATCCCATACATTTTTTTGATCCGTTTTTTGAGCTCTACAACATGGGAACACTTTCGGTTGCCAATTTCTTAATTTTATTTTTCGTGAAGTGAACCCAGGCTGAACATGGGCGGCGAGCGACGCCGCCTTGGCGGCTAGTCTATATATTAATAGCCGATTCTCTGTCTGTTTGTCTGTCTGTCACGCAAAATGGTAGATTGAGTTGTGAGAGCAATTACTTTATTTTATTCTGTGCGACGTCAGTGTGAAACCATTGTGTTGCACCCGCAATCGAACTTGACGTTTAGGGAAAATTATCTCTGTAACCAATGGGGATATCTGACGTTTTTGGGGATCCGAGATATTGGCCATGGGGTGACAAACAAATTTGGGCAAAATTTTTGGGGACAGGGCTCTATGACGTCATCAAAACTTTTGATCGACGATATCTCCGAAACGGTGCGTCTTAGACATTTGATCCTATACATTTTCTTGCTCAGAGTTTCGAGCTCTACAAGATGGTAACACTCTCCATTGTCAATTCCTTAATTCCATTTACCTTTTTCAAAGGAAGACATAACGTAAGTGGTTTTTGTAAAATGAAAGAATAACTCCAAAGATATTAAAGTGTTCCTGCATCCAAAATGATATTTCAAGGGATGATAGAATGCACAAAGTTGTTTCAGAAGTCTTATAGTTTTTGGAAATTCTGTTTCCTTGGGCAGATATTTTGATTTAAAAATCATAAAATTATACAATACATAACTTAAGATTTTTATTCTTTGTTTATGTGAATAAACTCTCAATATATTATAACTTCATTTTCTTATCACTCACTCAGAGTGAAAGCCCTTTCTCTCTTTTGGACACAGGATCCTTTTAAAGTTCTTAAATTCAAAACCAGACAGTCATCTCGAACCAAGAACAATTATGCTGAACTGTACAAATAAGTTACCAGGTAGAGATACTGGTGCTAAAAAATCATGCAGTTGCCTACGCAAAACAACTCAGAAAAGTAACAATGACTTTGTGTATTATAAACTCAGTCATTCAAACGTAATTTCATAACATTTACAGATCCATTTTTGGTTAACAGAAACAGATATCAAAAATATTAATATACATCATTAATCAATAAAAAATAGGCTTCGGTTCAGTTGACACAAACAAACTTATATATACATAGCTGAGCTAATAATTAACTGTCGTCATACTTATGGTCAACAAAGTATGGTGCTAATAATCCATGCTAATCATAATCATTTATATTACATAAAATAATAAAACACTTGCTTTAAAGCAGCCACAATGTTTTCATTTCGCAAAGCAAAAGAAGAGACACAACTCGAAAAAAAATGCTTTTCCTAGATTTTCAAGTCAGTTTGCAACAGATGTATTAAGTGAATTCAAAATTTCCTAATTAATACTTCATTATTGCTATCAAAAGCTGCAACGATGTTTTCTAGCGAATCCATGTTGAACTGGGTCTAATTCAAAGGTCCCACGGTCGTTTTGTGCAGATTTGGTGACCATTCATTCAATAAAAAGTGTGTAAACCCGTGGTTGTACCTTAGGCAAATTTTCTTCTGGTTCATTCATTTAAAGTGTGTAAACCTATGGCTCCTTAGGCAAATTTTCTTCCAGTTCATTCATTAAAGTGTGTAAACCCGGGGCTCCTTAGGCAAATTTTCTTCGCCTAAGGTGAGCGTTAGGCACTAGTCTGTTTTGTCAATGTGACTGTGAGAAGTCATTTTCCGGGCAGAGATCAATACCTATAAACTCAAGCTGTAAAAAAACATTAATTTGTAACATTATGGCGCGCGCCGCGCCTCGCCGGAGAATAATCCTATTTGCGAAAGAAAGGATCGGGCAGATATTGATGCGGGAATCACTTGATATTTTCGATTATTTTCTGATTATTGTAATACAATACCTTTTCATACAATTTTATGAAAAACATTATTTAACTGATTTTGGGTTAGGCATTTGCCTAAGTTGCCTAACCCTGGATCCGCCCCTGAAGGAATCAAACGTGTGTTTCGTTACATAAAAGGGACGTTGAGTTATTGTTTAGAGTTTGTTGCATTAAAAACAGATAAAGTCAATTTATCTGGTTACACTGACACTGATTGGACAGGTGATAACATATCCAGAAAGTCGACATCTGGGTACGTTTTTCAGATTGGAGGATCTCCAATCACATGGCGATCACATCGTCAATCTGTCTTTGCATTGTCTTCCACAGAAGCTGACTACATTTCTCTCAGTCACGCTGCACAAGAAGCAACTTGGCTTCGACAATCATTGAACGACATTGGGTTTATACAAACAACGCCAACGACATTGTATGAAGACAATCAAGGTGCTATTGGACTTGGCAAAAATCTAAAATCGAATTCAAGAACAAACACATCGATATTAAGTTTCATTATGTTCGACAAGCTGTTAAGTCGAATATGGCCCTACATATGAGATGGTTGCAGATATCTTAATGAAAAGCTTACCCAAAGTGAAATTTGAGAAACTTCGAACCATTGTAGGTGTAAAATGACTGTCAGACTCGCCATACTCGTCAAGTGGGAGTGTTGATAATAGGACAAAAGATTGTCTAATACTGCATATGTGACTCGTATGACGTATGTCTCTTTTGATTTCGACAGTGCGTTGGTTTCTTTATTATGGAATATAGAGTGTTGCATTTAGGCCATGGGCCAATGCGCCTTAAAAGCTCTCAAAAAAAGTTCCGTACCCTAACTCTCGGGACAAATGTATCTATATATAAATTAGCGATTTTAAACATGCTGAATTCAAAAATAAATGTTACCAAGCCGGTAACCCCGCAATTTTCGAGAAATTAAACATCAAAAATAGAGCAATCGTGTGTTTTCGTGTTTTATCGTGTTACGTGTTTTCTCAAGTATTTCTTTGTAATGACATAGTTTAAAAATTTCAGTCATGCATATAAACAAAATATAAACACTAACTCGCACTTTAAAATTTTTATAACGTTAAAAAACTAGGAAAAACTATGTAAATACTTGATTATCGAGTCGTATCGAGAACCTTTCGATAAGTTGAAATCTCCAGCGTTCTATATCCTAATCTTTTTGTTTTTCCTTGAAGTTAATGATATTTTCATGAAAATCGACTAGTAAACACAAACAATTCGACGAGTTGCTTAATTACAAATAAAATGAGCTATCGAAAAAAGCGTATCGTGTGTTATCGATTTTCTGTTTAAAAATATAACTATCCAGCTGTTTCATCGTCTGAGGCGTCAATATCCGATTCATCAATAGAAAAGTCGACATCACTAAAATTGGTATCAGCTTTATCATCCCAGTCTTCCTCGCTTGATTCTATTTCGTCAACTTTTCCGTTCTCGTGTTCAACACATTTGCATATCTTTGTGCACGAGAGTTCGTTCTTCAAACATTTACAACTTCTTTTTTTACATCTACTTTTGCATCCGCAGGTTATTAGTTCTTTCAGCAAATCTACAACACAATCAGTATCCATCCAATCTATACTTATTTCGTCCCTTACTATCTTCCAACCATGATTTGTTACATCAGGGGCATCAATAACAACAGATAGACACCTTTTCCAAATATATGCCTGATAGTTTGCGCGCTTTGTATGCTTTTGTAGCGCATCGAGCGTTGGTGGTAGTAATTCTTCTGCGAACTTGTCCTGTTGAAAGAGTTCCACTCGAGCTTTGTTACACCATATCACGATTTTCCGATAGAAGCAAGACACAAGCATACAGATCACGAGTAGATTTGGAATCTTTTAAAAAAGTCGTTACTGTATCCTTTCTTTTCTCCTTTGTTGCGAACGATTTCAGATTTAACTTTCTTATGGCTTTGAAAAGATCTGGAAACTGACTCATCAAATTTTTTTTCAACAAAGTCAATAAAGTGATCAGTTCCAAGCTGTTCGGCCCTGGTAATGTTTCCGAATTAACAACGCGACCTGTAGAAATATCGACTAAATTTGCTTCGAAGTACTCGAATGGGTTCACCATTGACTCTAGAGAGCAGATGTCATTTTGGACACTTTGTTCATGTCGTTTTCGAAAACTGGCATCCAAGTTTTTTCGTTTTCTTAAAGAGTAAATATGAAATTGGGAATAATTAAATGCGCGAAGAAAACAAAGTATGCTTTTACAAAAGCTAATTCTTACATTCCAGTGGAAAGTGATGCAACTGTCTTACCGGCTCTGGTTTATCGTTCCAGCAAGTTCTTCGCATTTCCTCGAGATGGCCGAGCGTTCAGGGTGGGATAGAAGCCAACGATAGATGTAACCTCGATTTAAAGTAAAACCAACTGAACCGCCTTTTACTTTAGCGTCCCTATTCGCCGTTTGTTCGATAGTCGTGTCACAGGGAACAGACGAGAAACCGTATCGACCTTGCCTCTGTACAGTCCAACTACTTTTTAATTCTTCAAGCACTCCTGGAAAGGTATATAACATGATAAATAAAAAATAGCATTACAATATACCGCCTTCTGTAACTGTCATATTTCAAGATACGTCGATAGACTTAACGGTACCTGGATGCGTTTCTTCCAATGACTTCATTTCAAGCCAATAGGTTGTGAGATATCGAGAGTAATTTGGCCTATCGTAGGCAAAGTACCAAAGAAGCATGTTTCTTATCGTGGTTATATGAAGATTCCAGTTGTTTGTCCTTGTGGCCCATACAAACATCAAAAGACACCCTAAACATATGCAAACGTGTTATCGGCACAATATTATTAATTGATATACGTTGTCTTATCCACTTATTTGTGCGCACTTTTAGTTGCCCTCAAGTGCCAAGGCTTCTTAATTTATTTACCAACCATGTCAATATAAGAGCTCCAAAAGTCAAATGTTGGATTGATTTCACGGCACTGCTTCACAAAATTTGCGTATCTTTTAAAATGTTCTCGCGAAAACTTTCAATGAACGAACACATATGTTCTTCTTCTACGTCGTCCAAAGATCTGAGAAACGCAGAGAATCTCATACGTTCCAAAGCTTCATACAACACTGTCATACTGCGATTGCAATGCTTCCCACTTATTATCTCATTTATGGAACTTGGGCCAATAATATCTGACTCGACAAGAATATTCTACATTGGAGAAAGTGCGTGGAATTTCATTTTTGCACGCAGTTAACTACATCTACATCATTAAATTCAGTTGAAACATTGAGTATACAAATGATCACGTAATATATACGCTAGTTCTGTCGCTAATGTTTTTTTGATTAGTTATTGACAAAACCAGAGGCAGTAAGTTAATCAAAACAATTTTTAACAAAAATATATTTATTAACCCAAACTTTCAGTTGGTTCAGACATCATCAGGCAAAAAAATGATGCTTACTGTTCAATAGCAACCCTACCTGGAATCCAGAATAACTAAATCTTTTACCAATCGTACCACAAAACGACATAATTGCGTGAAACGCCCCAAGACGAATAATCAGCTTCTCTTTCATTTCATTGTCTTTCCATCGGATATGCTGAACCTTTGCATATATGGCTTGGTCACATACAACAGCCATGTAGCGATTTTGAAGTTTGTCAAGCATTTTCAAACATTTCTTCATGAAGGTGTACAGTGTTGCATACTCGGTGGGAGAAGCATCAATAATAGGCAGATACGTGATTTGTGACGGTTTTCTTGCTGGATAAATAAGTGTATTATATCCCGTCCAATCAGGTAACAAGTCACTTTCAGCAAATCCTTTAAGAAGAACGTACAGAAGGTCTTGAAGTTTAGCTGGATTGATTTCATCAGTTTCAATATTGCCAATATCTACTTGGTATTGTAAAAAGGAAGGTGATTGTTTTTTCATGATAGCATATTCATCAAGAATTTCAGTTGGTGCAGTTAAAGCTTTTCGCTGTGTCTTTTTTGTGAATGTTTTTTGAATAGCAGGTGATTCTGAAGGGTTTTGTACGATTATCATGTTGGTAATATGTGTTTGATACTTTGTTTCTTCTCCAAAGTCTGCATTCTCCACAACCACTGTTGCAAACGTTCCGGGAAATACAGTTTCAGGCAATTCTTTCAATGAGTTTATCGACTTTTCAGCTGATGCAGTGTCATGTCTGAGAACAGAAGAGTGTGAAACACAATGTCCTTGTCCATTCAGAATCCTGATAAGATGCTCACTACCGGTAATTTGTCGAACAGCCATAGCAAGAGCCATTGATTTTGGTGTTGGATTTCGCCCATTATTTCCGTGATATATCAAACCTGTGCAATAGCCATTGCAACATTCTCATCTTTGGTCATTTTTAGAATTGTGTAATCATCATCAGGTCAGTCACTTTTAGCAATTGCCCATGCAGCAAAATTATAAACTAACGGAGGTATTGAATCTTTTACAACATTCACACTGAATTCATCTGATGTAGGCGACGATGCTTCACTGGAATTTGGAGCATTTTTCAATGATTCACGCTAATTAAGATCAGCCAAGTACAACTCACGTTAACATTTGGTCGAGCCCTTTGATCATCGATGACCTCTGCTAAAGCATAAGAAGGCATTTTTTATACAATTCAAGAGCTATGTTACATTTCATTTCTAGCAAGCCGGAGAGGTCTGGTAACAAACGCTTGTTAGGCTTTTAATGTATTACAATTGTTTTTTGCAACTGTTTACAACTACTATATTTTGCAATGTACTGTTACATTTGCTGACATTTTGACAGGTATTGTTAAAATAAACAATCATTAATTATAAACATATTCTATTCTTGTTGTTATTAGTGGGTGATAGTGGATAATTCTGTAGAACAAATCTTTTCAAATCTTTTCTAATAAAATATTCTAATAAAATATTCTACAGCCACAGACAGACACACAGACACACAATTCTCCAGACACTTTCCAGATTTTTTAAATCTTCATTCTAATTTCTTTTGATTCTAAGGTACTTAGTATTCATAGGAAACTAAAAACTAGCTTCTTATATAATGTTCTGCATGGAATGGGCCACCCAGCATTATGCCCATATTACTGTCACCAGACATTACTTGAAGCTGAGCGAAGGAATTGAACCTTACAACCAGACAGAACTTACCTTCGAAACTTTCATCTTCTAACTGACTAGAACTATCTTCAGTTTGACTAGATGACTTGGTATCGGTTTCCATAACTTCTTGTTGATGTAGCAAATCTCGAGCAACTATAACTTCATGAAATACTAATTCACTACTATTTCTTACACTTGGTCGATGAAAAACAATGTGTGGAAGTCTCTGTTGTATACGAGTCTTTAATCTCTCTGACTTGTAGTTGAAGGCATCTAATTGCTCTACAGACTGAACCATCTTTGCAAATCTATTGTATAAATGCTTGAAAAAATATACTTCCTTGATTGACCAATTTTTCATTGACATATTTGTCACAAAACTTTGTTAAAGATTTTTCATAAAGCAACACTTTCTCTTTATTTTCAGCCCAAAGTATTTTGGTGTAGCTGTTGTAACATGGTCTATGATATTTTACTTCTAATGCAACCATATCTTGTCCACTCCCAAGTTTACACAATATATCTCTATAATATAAAAATTATTGTATTAAGATAAATGTCAGGTTTCAAATTAATACACATTCCGGTTATCAAAACACTATGATTTTTGTCATTTACTTATGTCAAAGTTAATAGAAATGTCAAAGTTAATAGAACACTTACCTATCTTCACGTTTTTCCGCTGCATCTTTCAATGTGTGTTGATTGTTTCAACATTTGAAAGGCTAATTTTAACTCTCTTATTATTTTGCTAAAATTATATATATTCAAAAAATATAAAGATAAAATGTTAACATTAAAATCAATATTAATAATCAAGTACTTACAGTTTTATAAATAGTTTCCTTGTTGCATATTATACATACCGCTGGCAGAACATGACTAGACTTGGCACCGCAATAAGCATAAAGAAGTAGAAGTTACTGTCACTTATTATTTTTACGAGAAATGTTCGCCATTTCGTTATTCTCTGAATGAGCTGCGCTATTCCGCAGAACATTGATGCAAGCAATTTTTACCAGCACAACAAACGTTCTGCAAAGTAATTATAGCGTTATTGCATCACCCTTCCTGATAAAAAAGGCGGTGTTGGAAGTGAACGATAAGAGAGTGAAAAAGTAACAAATTTAGGGAAACTGCGGGTTTTGGGCTTTGGTAACGTTTAAAATCGTGATCAGCATCCTCGAAAGTACTAATATAAATTAAGATACACTTGTCCCGAAATTTAGGGTACGAACTTAAACGTTAAGGTCTCTTGACCCACGGCCTAATTGTTTAGTTTTTTCTTTTAAGTTCTTTTTTTTTCACGTTCTTGTTTTTAACGAGTCTGTACATGTGAGTTTTACAAGAAGAAGTTACATGTTAGAATACAAAAAGTACTCTGTGAGGAAAGTCCTGTTCTCTGTGCAAAATAACTTTAACAATCTTGTGGTGGTAGTAGATTGAATGTTGCTTCGCAGAATATCTTGTTTGCCTAACAGTGGCAAGTTAGTGTTGCGGAGACAATCAACATTAATCTACAACTATTTGAAGACACAGTCATCAGCATTGAGATGCAATAGATGAGCTTCCACATTCAATTTAAACGATTCAAATTGTCAATTGCCAAACATGCCATGAACCAGACAACAAAAAACACTATATCCACAAGTAGAAACGTCCTACCAATCATACATACATAGTTTATTATTGTTTATATCTTATTATAATAATCCGCGCTGTGTGTCACACTTTTATTTTAGAGAGTGACATATTTGTTTTTTTTTTCACGGTCAAATCCTTCTTATTTTTTCCCTTTTTGTCGTAAAACCACGTAGAAGCGAAAACACTTTTTTTGATTTTCCGCGATTAGTATATGCTCCTCCGTTTTGTTATTTTTGGTTTGCGCACTGGAAATCAGCCGAAAAACGTCTTTGGAGGAGTGCGAGCAATGCAATGTTAATCGTTCGAAATTTGTCAACGATCAATTTGTGAGCAAGAAACTTCGCGAAGAAGACGTGTTTCTTTTTGTATACGAATATTTTAATTTAAATTTGATTGTTTTAGGCAGCAAATCGACGAAAGAACTGACGAAGAAACACAGGTTTGTATGCACGAAGGTATTGTTTTATTGGATTTCTGCGTAAGCAAGAAATACTTTACGATCGTCCGTGTTTTTCTGTTTTTTGGATTTCTGCGTAAGCAAGAAATACTTTACGATCGTCCGTGTTTTTCTGTTTTTTTTTTTTTTTTTCATCTTACTGTCCAAACCTACGCATTTAACCTACACACTTCTTAAAGTTTAAAATATGAAAATAGTGTCAATACATGGTGTGTGGAAGAAAAGGTATTTCTTGTTTTATTTTTGCTCCAAGCCTTTTTAAATATGAAAGACCTTCGTGTATTTTGTATGTGTATGCATGTTTGAAGTCAATTTTTAGAAGCTTTTGGATTTTTAAAGCTCAGCTTAGCTTCCTTTCAGCTCCTCCCCAACATCACCAACATAATGCACTTTATACAGCTATTTATACTATATTTAGTAGCAATTTTTGGATGTATTCTGGCTATATCAGCTTATCTCTTTTCTCCCTACGTATGTTGTATTTTTTTTAACTTTTAGATTAGATATGAGCTTTAATTTCTAAGTAATTATTATTGTGATATTTATATTTTTCATTCTGAGGAGATCAATATAGAAACTTTATATATTAGTTTGTGCTGCCCAAACGATATGTTGGTTACCGCCAGTATACACAATCTTTTTATAGGATTCGTTATATTTAATGTGGTTAAATTAAAGTTTCGTATTGTGTCGATGCACTTTTTTGGAGTACGTGGGTGGCAAATATCCAGTAACAATCATTCAGCTTATTCGTACAAAAAAACAGATCTTCATAAATGATCTCCGCGATAGCATAAAGAAAAGCCCCTTTTTTATGTTATGGTAGGCTGACTTTCTTGACGAACATTGTCAGTCGCATCAATATTTTTGTTTATTTAATGCTGATGCTTCTCGAGCTGAATGATGTGACTGTATTAGTTTTGCAGGACTAGTGTGCTAGTGTTGCATTTTTGTGGCATTTTCAGCAGCAAAGCTTGCAGAAATCCTTCTGCCCGGTAGGGCATCTTGTTTTTTTTCATCCTGTCCAAACCGGCGCATATTTGTTTCTCGAATTTCATTGGTTCATAAAAAAGCCGTCTTAATTGTCATTGGTGCATAATGCCCGACTACTAAGAAAGGGTGCTAATTTAGCCACCTCCACTTAAATAGCGATAGTTTATTGGCTGATTTTCGCCATGCCATGTGATCGTCCACAAAACGTTTTAAAAATGGCAGCGAAAGAACGTGTGTAGTTTGCTAAAAGTTTCTTTGATGAAAATATGGATTTAAAAGAAGTTAATACAGCTTATAATTTTATATAAAGAATTGCATTACTGTTGGGAACTTGTCATGTTCACAAAATTAAATTACAGCGTGGTTATTCTGTTTTTTGAAAGAAGTTTTCTTGAAGTTTAAAATATGAAAACAATGCCACTACATGGTGTGTGGAAGAAAAGGTATTTCTTGTTTTATTTTTGCTCCAAGCGTTTTTAAATATGAAAGACCTTTGTGTATTTGTATGTGTACGCATGTCTGAAGTCAATTTTTAGAAGCTTTTGGATTCTTAAAGCTCAGCTTAGCTTCCTTTCAGCTGCTCCCCCCAGCATCACCAACATAATTACTCTAATACAGCTATTTATACTATATTTACTGGCAATGTTTGGATGTATTCTGGCTATATCACCATATCTCTTTGCTCCCTATGTATGTTGTTTATTTTTAACTTTTAGATTAGATATGAATTTTAATTTCTAAGTAACAATTATTGTGATATTACATATCTTTTTCATCCTGAAGAGATCAATGTAGAAACTATATAATTATTGTGCTGTCCAAATGATGTATTGGTTGCCGCCAGTATACACAGAATCTTTTTATAGAATTCATTATGTTTGATGTGGTTAAATTAGAGTTTCGTATTGTGTCAATGCACTTTTTGGAGTACGTGGGTGGCAGATATCCAGTAACAATCATTCTGCTTATTCATACCAATAGATCTTCAGAAATAATCTCTACCGTAGCATAAAGAAAAGCCTCTTTTTTCCGTTAATGTAGACTGACTTTCTTGACGAACATTGTCAATCGCATCAACATTTTTGTTGATTTAATGCTGATGCTTCTCGAGTTGAATGATGTGACTGTTTTAGTTTAGCAGGACGAATCTAGGCTGCTCGTGTTGCATTTTTGTTCCATTTTCAGCAGCAAAGCTTGCAGAAATCCTTCTGCCCGGTAGGGCATCTTGTTCGTTTTATTATCGGGTAGCACGTGTAAGTGAGTTAGTTGTTTGTTTACAATGAAAAATCATATTTAGATATACAGAAGAAGTGCAGTGAAGTTTCTAAAAATTAGCTGCAGAAAGATCGAACAAACAAAAGGTATTATTATAAAACTTTTATTTTTGAATAATAAAAGAACAAGTTAGGTATATGTATTTGTATTTAAATGTATTTAAATGTTTGTTTACGTTTTAGTTATCAAATATCGCTATACAGAAGAAGAAAGTGTAGTGAAGAAATGCAGAACAAAATGATGTATATTTACACAGTAAGGAATGGTTTTAATTTAGTTTTGAAAGATTAAATACTATAGCTTTGAATAGATATCTTATTATATGAGTTCTTTCGTTTAGTTTATATGCTGCTGGAGGAAAAACGCGCGCTATTATTATTTTTATAGTTAGCAAAGAAGATTTGATTTAATTTATTTATTTACAGATCAATTAAAGATGGTCCCACAGCTATGACTGTTTTCCTTTCTCATGACTGTGGAAGTAGGGAACGAGTTGTGCTGTCAAATTGTATCTATTGACGATGTTTGATGCTTTGTCTGCATGCCTTTCTGCCAGCCATTTATGCCTTTTCTTTTGGTTTACTTCAATATGGTTGCAGTAGTAGTAAGCATTGTAGCTGTTCTTTACTGAAATCTTTTTCTTTTAGGTCAGAAAAGAAAAAGTGTAGCTATTTATAAACGAAATTTATAAATGTATAAATGAAACACATGGTATGTTGAGAAGGTTATGTAAGAGAAGAATGGATTATGTATTTCATTGCGATTGTACTACAAAAAAGAAGCATTGCTGGGGTATATTTTTCTTCAGTTTATATTTGTTTACGGCATTCATTATTTTGTGTTATGTTAATTGCTACATACATACTTGCTAGGTATATTATATGCTAGCTACTCGTGTATGCCCAACATCAAGTCTTTCATCAACGCGCACAACAAGAAGATTCTCACACCAACCGGTCACAGAGAAGACGAAAGAACATGCAACTGCATCAAAAAAGAAGATTGTCCGATGGCTGGAAACTGTCTTGCAGCAAACATAGTCTACGAGGCTACATTAACAACTGACATTCCACGCTACGGTGAAAAGAAATACATCGGAATTAGCGAAAGCACTTTCAAAAAGCGCTTCACAAACCACAAGACATCTTTCCGTTTAGAAATATATAAAAACAGCACTGCTCTTTCTACGGAATACTGGAAACTCAAAAACGAAAACGGAAACCCTAACGTAACCTGGCGAATTTTGAAACACGCAAAAGCTTTCACGCCTGAATCCGGAAGATGTGCACTATGCCTCGCAGAAAAATACGAAATTGCAGTGTATCCTGGAAAAAACTTATTGAACAAAAGGACTGAAATAATAGCCAAATGTCGACACAGAAGAAAACATCTACTGCTTCTCCACCACGGTCTGGAAAATATCACGTGACGTCAAATTTTTAGAAGCTATTGTAATGCATTTTTTACGGTTTATTATTATTCCGCTGAAGATTGTTACCGAGTACGGTGGCATGAAACTATTAGTACGGATAAACTAAATCTCGTTTATTTACCTACTTGCGTACTTGCTAGGTATATAAGTTTAGCATTATGTTTTTATTTGTTGCTTTTGATATCTTCTGGGTATTCAATTATGGTTTTGGTCAAAGTAGGGCATTTTGTTGTCTCAATTATTTTTATTAATTTGATGTTTGGTTGTGTATGCCAGGTAAAAGTCTTTATTCTGTTCAGCTCAAGTGTTGACTGAACCCGTATTGACTCACAGTATCGGTTGTCTGTATAGACCAAATTTTGTTTTTAATTGTTATCTTTAGGATAAATGCGTACTTGAATTTTCATGGGTGGCGAGCGACGCCACCTGGGATGTTTTTGAGTTGCGATTCTATGATTTATTTTTTCGTTACGGGGTACGTACACGGGAATGGTGGATTTGACCTAATGTTTTCGAAGTTAAGTTCGGTAAAAAGTTTTTACCCGGGATACTAGTAACTATATAATATAATAACCTCCGACTTGTTTGTGTCTTATTCACCCACCTCTTTACTTAATATAATATATATATTCAGTCAATATAGATAAGATATCTTATCTAAGATATCTTATCTTTACCTATGTTATCATATAGAGGGGGTTTACACGTAAAATTTCATCCCGGGACGAGTTTCATCCCGGGATGAGTTGCTCCCTGTGTCAGGTCAAAACGTTTATATTGTTTACATGTTTTAGACGGGATGAAATTCGCTAAAAAAGACATGTAAACACTTTCTCCCGGGATGAAACTGAAGAAAAACACGTGTAAACACATGTTAATTTTCATCCCGTGCTAAAGATGCAGAAGGTGCCCATTTTGAACAAGATATTGAGTATTCGACAGGAAAAGATTTCTTTCGTTGCACGTGGACGCGATGTTAGGATAAGTGGAAGAAAGAATCAAGGAAAAAGGTTTGTTTATATTATCACTTCAGATATGTATTTGAGCAACATTTATGAACTTTTACATGAAACTACCAAATCCTATCAAAATATTTTCATTTTAGGAAAACTACTATGTGTAACTGCATAAGAAGGGATGCAATTGTGAAAATTGTTGATAAAGTTGCAGTTAATAGTGCAAATTTTCTCTGTTCAATTTCAATAGCCATCTTTCTACGCGTTTCTTTTATCAGCTCTTTTCAAACAAAGTTCAGTTACGATTTATCATACCCAAGGCGAGTAAAAGCACATTTCATCGCGGGATGAAACTACTCATCCCGGGAAGAAATTAACATGATTTCATCCCGGGATGAAACACACATGTAAACGTTTTCCATTTCATCCCGGGATGAAACTCGTCCCGGGATGAGATTTCATCTCACGTACGTGTAAACTTAGGTAAAGGTATCATGGACTGAAATCTGAAAAATAAATTGTAATGTCCAGTTATTTCCAAAATTCGAGAAGATCAATCGAGAAGATCATTGTAATTGGCAGGGGCGGATTTAGGCTGGTGCATTGGTGCACTTGCACCAGTAAAATTCTGTATGTTGAAAAATAAGGTGTATCTCTTGAGAAAGATATATAAACTGTTCAGTTTCAGTCTCTGAAACCTTCGGTTCTCACACCGTTGGGCTTCTTGTGGCGTCGTGGAATATTCTCGGGAATTTTCTCCGTTCGAAAAAACAGAGTATTGTTATTTTGAAATATTTGGCCCTGTATAGCAAATATGAAACGGGGTGCCGTCTCGGAAAATATATGTTCGGGGGGTCGGTTACCGGCATCGCTTTTTGCACCACTTAACTGGTGCAAAGATGCGGAGTTTCTAGGGGAGTTTTGAGATCTGTCTGACTGGTGCAAGCTCAACTGGTGCAAATTGAAAAGTGTACGGCATGTCGATAAAGATAATTTTATAGCCTCTACCGTGTGCGAACAGAATTCCAGTTGCATCATGGCACATTCACAGTGTCGGAAGGTTGGAAGAAGTTCATTGTTGTTAGACATCTTACATTATATTTTTTCTTATGTACAAACGTATATTATTACAGCCATGTATTGTTTTTCACTGTCTTTTTTATTCCTTTACGTTTATGCTGAAGGATAAAATGTGTATACATAACTTTCAACTAAAGGTTCTGATATGATATCAGTATTGAAAGTATTGAAAGTATTGAAAGTATTGTCAAATATTTCAAAGTAATAATAAGTTAAATGGTTTTGTATTAATCTTTACTGGTAACAATAGTTTCCTATTTTCGTATTTCTGTGTGTTAACAAACTGTTTTTCTAGTGTGATGGTAAATTTTAAGTTAAGAGAAGAAAAGTGTTAAATTAGTTTTTAGACAGTTTTTTCTAGATCTGCTGCTTTTATCGCTTTTATCGTAACTTTTTATATCGCTTTCAAAAACTATAAAGGATGGGTTATGAACAGATCTTTTTATATGTTTGTTATGTTTTGTTTTCCTTTTTGAATTGGTTATAATAATATATATAATTTTAATTTTATGTAATGATTTTTCAGCTTCTTTACAATTTTGATTTACCGAACTGTAAAGGTTATGGAAACTAGCAATTCAAAACATTAATTGTATATATGTATACAAGTAACAAACTTTCTTTTCTTAGTATATACTATTATTGTGGTGGTGATTTTTAAAACCAAAAATCCTCAACGTAGGAGTACCTTAGATCCTTTAGTTTCTTTTTGTGTAACTTACACAATAGATAATAAATTTTGATGAACCAAACTAAGGATTAATGTCAGCAGTGGGAACCATTTTTAGATCAATCGAAATTGCAAACAAACTCCCAAACAAACAAATTTCCTAATAGACAGCTACTGACTTATGTTTCTCACAACCTTCATAACAGTTTATGTCTTTAAGTATGTATTATATATTATCATTTTTGTTCTTTTAATTCAGACAAACAGTTCTCCCATCCTTTTTTCAAGTGTCTGTTTACTGCTTCTAAGAAAGTAGGAGTTGAGCCCTTATGGTAATCATTAGTTTTTATCCTGCTGACTGCAGAATATCTAAATGTATTGCACACATAATGGACAAAATATAGTGTCCCATTGTTAGGTTATATGTTGTTTTTTTGCACATGTATTTATTCAGAAATAAAAAGTTCAAATGGCTGACAGGAAGCCGGCACCTGTGAACATTTTTTGATACATGGGCTGGTCTCCTGGTCAATTACCTATTATTGAAGTGTTTGTAGTCATGTTTGATATTTCATAATAATATATTTGAAATTTAAAAATTATTATCAGTTATTAATGCTTTTGACCAAGGTTAATCCCAGTTTTGATTTTTATGTTTGCAATTCCAAACTTTCCACCTTCTGGATATCGTATTTTTACTGTTTCTCTTCCTTCAGTTGCATTGTCAATGTACCATAACCACATGGGAATAAATGGTTGTGTTTGGGTCTGTTACAGCTCATATAACTGCAGAAAGGGCTAAAGACTACTTGCGTGGTTCCAAATCGCTTGACGCCCCCACCCCCACGCCCCTGAAAACAAATTGACTTATTCAGTCAAGTTGACAATTGCACCAGTCAAAAAAAATCCTAAATCCGCCCCTGATTGGAAAGTTAAAACAAGGTTAAGCCCTGGTTTCACAGACATATTTTTTCAAAATATTCTCAAAATAATAATATCTTCAAATAATTGTTCGTGTATCATCCATATTTTTTGTTGAGTTTTAAAACGAAATATAAATGCGCAACGTGATGATAGAAAGAACATTTGTTTTCTAACTTTTCAACATGATATTCTTGATTTCTGATCTCAAAAACAAAAGAATTAGTAAGAGCCACCAGAAAAATATTCGAAGGAATTTTTTTTAAAATCAAACTTTTTTGATTTTAAAAAAAATTCTTTCAAAATATTACCATTGTTTTACTAATTAGTTAAAATATCTACATTTATTATTTTTATGCACAAAATAAGATGTTTCACGTTAAAATATTTTGAAAATATTATTATTTTGAGAATATTTTGAAAAAATATGTCCGTGAAACCAGGGCTTTACGCAGATTACGTTTTGAACAGTCTCCATGAAAATTTGCATCTTGAAAAATTTTCTTTCCAACTTATAGCTCAAGTAGATACATAGTGTCAAGTATCAATGTGTACTTTTCGCGAACTTATACCGTTGACTATTTGTATTACAGTGTACTAGCTGCATTTCGTTCTGCATTAAATTCCTGCTGCTCTTAAAAAACTGTGTTGTTTCCCGCATTTAAACTCGGTCTACCCAAATCTTACTGTTATTTTCAGGAAAGCAGCTGCATTTAATATACTTTCTATAACATGCAAATATGTTCTTCACCCTTGACCATTTAATTGCGCCTTTTCATCTTGAAGGCAATCTCAAATCCCTGTAATTCCAAAGAGCAATCTCCACATGATCTTTTAGCTGAGGAAACATCTCCCGGATATGTCTGATGCAACATGAAATGTCTGCTTCGTTAACTACTTCAAACTTCTCCTTTTCAACGATGCCATTGGCCATATCCCTAATGAGAACCATATGTCGCTTCCCACTTGTTCTACAAACGCCGGTTTTCATAGTGATCCCTCTTCCTTCCGGAAAGCATGAGATGGAAACCATCTTCTGAAAGGAACTTACTTCAGCCAAAGGCTCGTAAATTGCCCTCATAAAGGGTAGAAAAAACTCGAGAGATCGCGGTTCCAAAGTGAAATTGTAAAACCTATACCAATCCCGGTCCTCTCCTCGTAAGTCCTGTGTATGTACAGATTTTATACCATCAGCTTTATGCCAGCGTTCATAGACCGGATTTTCGATGTTGGACATGTCTGATCGAACCAACTTATAAGTGCAGTAACTATCTTTGAAAACTGGAGTCTCCCGT
Source organism: Turritopsis dohrnii (assembly GCA_027922465.2). NCBI lineage: Eukaryota > Metazoa > Cnidaria > Hydrozoa > Anthoathecata > Oceaniidae > Turritopsis > Turritopsis dohrnii. Next base: position 161,530 of record BQMF02000579.1, on the reverse strand, counting down.
TCAAAATCCATGGAAATTGCACTTAATGAGGGATAACCACATCCTACTTCCACCACGTAAAAATCCCCTTCATGCGCTACATTTTGGACGCCTATCATGATGTGGGTGTTTGGCAAATTGACTCTTGCTGAGATAAAACAAGATTGAAAACCCAAAACATTCAAAGCCAATTTGAAGAAGGTGTTATTTGTAAAGCAGAGGCCGCCACGTTGTGAGATGACGTCATCCACTACTTCATTAAGGGTAGGAATTCGTCGATCCTCCGGATTTTGTCCCATCAAAATCACGTTTTGAAATGGAACGACACTGGAAAAGCGTTCAATGACGTCATTCAGTAGTTGCAGTCGTGAATCAGACGGTTTTGTGTCCACATCATGAGGAATTGTCACATTTAAACAGCGCACCAGAAAGTCGGAAATCACCGCAGTTCTAAATTCCCCAGTTTTTGGTACAAAATCGGATGTTGAAATTATAGTTGGCATCGTTCTTTATGTCTAAGAAGAAACTTGAATTAATCAAGATAGAAACACAAAGCCGGTCATTGCTTTGAAAAAACAAAAGACCTTAAGATCAGCGCACTAACTGCCAATGTGGCCTTCAAAATTCGAGCGATAAGAGTATCAACAAGCAAATATTGGCACAGGAAAATTATTAATCAAAATAAAAGCGAAATTAAAAAAAGGTTATCAATGTCCCTACTGCAAGATGGATGGAATTGAGGAACGTCCTAACATAGCCGCAACCTAAAAGAGCTGAAATCTTAACCCAGTAGGCAACATCGTCAAAAAACCATAGCGATGAAGAGCATTTTTATTGAATGGTGTGTATATTTTTATAGAACTGTACTCCTTCGCAGTGATTTTCAACAAATTTGCACACTTGGTAATTAAGAGAAAAACCTCTACAAATTTCATCAGGAAATCGGTATAATTATTTTCCTCTTTGACTGTGTAGAATTTAAGCAAAAGTAGAATAGCAAATAACACTAACAAGAGAAGCAGAATGAAAGGAGATCATGTATAAAATTTGATATATATTTTAGTACAAGCCTTCGTCTAGTTAGCAAATTCTTCAAACGAATACTAAACGTCCACTCCAGGTTCAGATATCATAATGTAAGCACCTCCAAATCAAATATGAGCTGGAAGAAAAAGTCTCAGCCATAATATTTCCTTAATACTATTTGGTATAAAGACACAAAAGAAAAGATTGTTTTAAAACGCGGTACATATATTACACATTCTTTTGAAATTGTCAAGTATGTCGTTAGCATATTCTGAAATCAACAAGCATAATCTATTAGCTTAAGGCAAACATTGGAATCTGGCTAACATAACAACGTTGCATAGCTTTAGACGCCATATGAGATCATTTGAGTTACAGAGGGAAACAGCAAAACATTTTACGTTGAGACTACTTCTAAGGACAGCAAATTAAATTTATCAAAAGTTAATGCATTTCCACTTGTCACACGATTATCATCTTATTTTCATTCCAGTCGAATTAAACAGTAAAGATCATTTCTTGGTCACGACCACTACGCAACCATATGATATTCAAAATGGTGACAGCATCCGCAATATAAGAAAAACATAGTTCGAAATCCACATTTCTCGAATTTCATTTTAAACGCCATTATTTTGTTAAAGTATCAAAACCCGTCTACTTTTGGTGCGATTTATTACAGACTAAATAGGTTTTACTTAATTAAAAATCGTCATGGTATCTTTTATGATAACTTTCATACAATCAAAATTCCGAGGACTACAAAAATCATTCAATAAAGCCAACCATGGATACATTAGAAAAGAGAAAAACACGTTTTTTCCAAATCTTGACAAACAAAAACTGTGCTTTTAATTTTGATTCAAAACAAAGTAAGTCAGATAAAATGCCATTACAGGCATAAGAATTTCTCCAATACTGATTCACTAATCAATTATTGATACGACACTCGATACAATACGATATTCAGAGAATGTTTATCTTCTTGTTTTGTTTCTGTTTATATAGCGGTCGCATATCTCTAATCAACTATAATAATAAACTACCGCACTAAAATCATTTGTTAATGCTAATGTCGTTTATTGAAGTAAATACGGTATGATGTGCGAATACTTTAATCGGAGAAACTTTCGCGAGAGAAACTTTCGCGAATTTCGCGAATTTCACCCTTTTTCGCGAAAGTTTATCCCGCGAAAAATTTAAAATCACTCATTCGCGAAAGTTTATCTCGCGAAATTTTGCTCTTATTTCCAAATCGGGAAAGTTTATCCAGTAAAATTTCGATTTTTTTTTGCAATTTTTTAAATTTTAAAGCTACCAAAATGTCGGAGATCTATTTCAAAACCTATGTATATAATAAAGGAGGGAAAGATTTGCCAATTTGATTTTCTTGAAAACATTTTTTTTCTTGTAACAAATCAGTCATATTTTGATACACAGATATAATAGACGCTGTCAAATATTATTTATGTAAAAAATGTTTTTTCAGTCGTCGACAATGACAATATCAGTTGATTCCTTTCCCTGCAGTATATTATCTCCGATTCGCGGTTTCTTTAGTATGAATGACAATGGCAGCGACGATGAGGAGTGGGGACCAGAAGGTGCTAGGAATGTTTTTGATGACGTTTTCAACGAACTTGACGACGAACAATCTTTGTAGTTTTTGAACTCATTTTATCTTCATTTTATTTGTAGTAAACGAAAAATACAGATTCGAATGCATGCATTTTGTCAATTTTCTGCATAGAAAATTCCTTTGTTTCCTTAAAACTGTCCTAAATTATTTCAAAAAATTCCTTCAATCGCGAAAGTTTATCTCACAAAAATTTATCAATTTCTTCATTCGCGAAAGTTTATCTCGCGAAATTTTGCGACTTTTCCAATTCGCGAAAGTTTATCCAAAACATTTCGCGAATTTTTGACCTCGCGAAAGTTTCTCTCGCGAAAGTTTCTCCGATTAAAGTATTCGAAAATTCGAATGACGTTCGATTTGGATTCTGTTGACCCTTTAAATGAACATAGCGCTTGCGCCCGTGTTATAATGACATATGTGGCGGAAGTGTGTTTATTTATATCATTATGGAGTGTTTCGCGTGTAGATGTGAAAAAAAGTGTGTGTGTGTGTGTGTGTGTGTGTGTGTTTCACGCACGCGCGATTTACATGAAACAAACGGTAACCTAATGTTTGATAGAGATATGACACACCTCGAAATCAGCCGAGTTATAGAGGAATTAGTCAGCGCCCTTTTACAATTAACTTAAACCAAATCGGTTTGTGTTCATATTTTAAGGACTTGTAAATAAAACTTTTAAACTTTGCATTGGAACTTTTTCTATGCATAACTTCCTAAATAATTTTCAAAAGTAGTCGAAATATCGCATTCTTCTGCAGATAAGCCCTGGGCTTATCTCTTGACAAAACATAAAACAAACATGGGCTTGGTGGGAAAAAAGTGCAAGAAAGGAAAATTAATCTATAACGTTTTTCATGTAAATGTTCGGTTTTTCTGTGAAAATCTGTTACAAACTTTCCTGAGGATTCAGAAGAAGAATCATCACCAGCTTCGTATTCGTCATAGCTCATCTCGCTGTCATCTTCACTTTCATCGTCACTCTGGAGATGAAATTTTCTCTCTGGTTCAGTCATTTCATAACTTTCAAGACTACGGATACTAACTAAGTGGTCTTCAGACTTATCTAACTTCGTTTGAAGGTACATGGGTTCCTGGTGGTGGTGTTGAACTACCCTGCATATACTGTGTTTATGCAGCAAAAATTCATAAAAAATACATACGAAAAATAATAGGAAAAGAAGAAAAAAAATTAGAATTTTAACAAACTTTCATTGCTTTCTCTGTCTTCCTTAAAAAACCTATAAAAAGGGATGGGCTTAAATACGGGTGGACCTATACGCGGGCGTAAAACATCAGTAAGGAAAACCATGGGTTTATACGCGGGAGGACTTATACGCGGGTGGGCTTGTCTGCGGAAGAATACGGTATATGAAAAATAAGATTATGATGAAATAGCAATTTAGCATACAGTTTGAGTCTGCCATTAACCATTTCGAATAAACAAACAAAAGATACGAAATCCGATACCACCTTTCGAAAACGGCGAAAAACTGACAGAGAAGAGACAGAAAGCAATGTAAACCAAACAATTTCCTACGCTAACGCGCGGAAATTGAATTATAAATAAGTAAAAATGAAAATTCTATCCACAATACTGCAAACAGCAAGAATAGTTTGTTAGACGGATAGAAGCTAGGGTTAAAAATTAAAACAGCATCTACTGAAGTTTCTTCTTAACTGAGGTGATCTTCAAACCACGAGGTATTACTAACATCAAAAGCGTAAATAAATTTCAAAGTGCTACATCGAATTAGAAGTAACTAAAATCCGTCTTCTTGTATTTTTTATTCATTTAAGATCCAGTTTTAGTGATTAAGTGGTAAAATATAAAAACAAACAACAAAGCACTTTATAGAAAACATTCTGAAAAACGTTTGAAAAACTCTGGCCTGTGTACGTTCATTACAAATTATATACTTCCGTTAAGGAAATTTTGCAGACTGTAAAGCGTAGTGTAACTAGCCTTATTGGCCGGAAGAGGAGGAGTATGTAGGAGTAGGAGTAGTCCAAAGGTGTTTTAATACGGTATTCGCTTTCGCTGCTTCCGTAATAACCACTACAACATTGGTTACGTTATAACTGTTTCTTATTTTTTCAAATTTTCGAGACAACTGCTGCAATTATTAATTTTACTAAGACAAGGTGGTAATATCTTGAAACTCGTATCGGGAAGAAATTTCATCTTAGGTTCACAATCCGCCAAGATAAAATAAAATAGTAGCGACGTGAATGACATGTTTTGAAAAATAAACTAGCCGACATTTTCATAATAATCTCTTGAAAGTGTCTCCAATTTTCGAAGCGCCGATAATTGAAACCAAGGAATGTAATACGTAATACGTAATAGTTCAGGGCAAGTTATTATTGTTAATTTTGTTTCTTTATTTCTGTTTCGTTTGTTGTTGATTTGTGTACAAATCTTGTCCTGATCCCCTAGACTTAAAAGTAAGACCAATTTTTGGTGGAACTTCGTGTCCAAGTAAACCATTAAGCAATAATAATAATAACAAATAAGAAAAGAATATCGAGAAGTTTCATTTATGATTATTTTCTAATTCGTAAACTCAAACGAAAATAACTTTATTTATTATTCAGTCACTTTTTTATAGTAAAGTCAGTCTAGAAGTGTACAGTGCACAAGTCATATAGCTTTACATCTACATCATTTGTTAATAAATACATCTACCATTATAGGTAATGCTAAAATCAGAAAATAATGCCACAAAATAAGCGTCTCGTACAGTAACAACGGTCGCAACTGTGCCGGATACGAAAAACCCTTCGTGTGAGGAAACGTACTCATCTAACCAGACTAAGACAAGCTAATGATGTTACTCCTTTATGTGCATTCCTGTGATCTGAGTAGAAAATGGAGCTCTTTAAATATAAATACAACATTTGACTTTCATTAACGACAATCGCAACTACACCGGATACGAAAAACCCCCTCGTGTGAGAAAACGTACTCCTGGAACCATGCAGCAGTTACTAGCTCGCCAAGGTTACGAGAAAAATACAAACATAATACATAAATTGTAAGTCCAGTAAATCTTAAAATTATTGCAATATATCCCTACATTGGGAGGTTGGGAGGGACAATTCTATCGACGTGTGATTAGTTAAGCATGCCGACGGTATATATATATATACATTATATGTGACCGTCCAGGGGATTTTGATAACAAACGATAAAACGTTATATAGTTATAATAACGTTATTATTTTAAGTAATAACGTTACTTTATAACGTTATATCGTTATGCATAACAATATAACGTTATATCGTTGTTATAAAGTAACGTTACCGTAACGATAACGATAACGATACAACGTTACAACATAACGATAAAATGTTATACGGTTATGAACACCTTTATTTGTAGTTCTCACAAAAGTAATTATCATGAAATTTTTTTCAGATTTTTTCAGCTTACAGCCACTTCGATATAAACTTAATAATAATGAGGACACTACCTCTCCATTTCCGAAATAAACAATGAATTCGTACTTCGGTAAATTTAATATACCATGGGTTGTTTTTCAGGAATTGCCTTACAGTTCCAACTCTCTCTGTGGTACCTGTGAAGGTGTGTTTTGATTTTCAGGGAACGATGTATTATCTTTTATTTCCAATGCTTACAAACAAAGCACAAATAGTCCAAGATAACTATATAAAACCAAAACGTGATTTCAGCCAAAGCATCAGAGAATTCATATCGAATGTTTACATACATGAACAGAGTGTGTTCGAATGTTTTTAAAATGAAGATGCAATGCAATGCAAATAAAAGATCTTCCTAAAGTTTTTCTCATGGGTAGAATGAAGCCAAATTTAAACATTTAACAAATTCTCCATTAAGAGTGTGTACGCGGCCCTCCAAGATCTTTATTAATGCTATTGAAGTATAGGTCTTCAAAAGGTTTCACGAAGAAAATCTCTGCTGAAAACTTTCTCTAAGTGAAAATTAATCTTTTTGAAAATAAAACGTTTTCCCGAAGGGATTGCAATAGCAATTCTGTCGAGCAACTTAAAATAGCATTATAGCAGACGGTTTCTATTAGTTGTAGTTTTTTAAATGCATATTGTATCTTTTAACTGTAAATGAATGAGAACCAAGTATCAGTCAGGCAAACAGGCGAAAAGAAATAGATGTTATGTTAGTATGAAAGTAAAACACAACTTGAGAAAATTTTGAAAATAGAAAAATGTGTTTTTATTGAACAGAATGAACGTTTTTGGGGTTTATACTGTGATCAATACACAAAAAAGAACCTTCTGCATTTACTATGGCATCCACATCCTAAGTTGCTGCATCTTTTACAAGCGATATTTTTTGTCGTGACTTAAAATAGGAAAAATTATTATTCAAAGAACGAAAAACTCTCTCTTATTACGGTAGCAGCGTAAGCGAATACCGTATTAAAACACCCTTGGACTCCTACTACTCCTACTCCTACTCCTCCGGCCGAAACGGCAGTTTTTAGCCTACGCTTAACAGTCGATCAGATTTCGTTCAGAAAATCATATGAAATCTCACAAAGGAACGCAGTCTAAAAATATTTGAAGGTTATATCCAGCAAACATTCTAAAATAAATTTTTCCAATATTTCATCGCTTAATAATACACGAAGAAAGAGATATTTTGGTAGTAAGGCTTTAAGTTAAAAGTAGTAAGTAGTTAGTTTTACTAAAAATGCTTAACATTTGGATGTAAGGTAGCTACGATTTTATCGTCGGTAGTTCAACCTTTTTAATTACATCTAAAATTTGGCAGCTATCTAAACCGTCATTTTGCGTTAAATATTTCAAAGATCACAGTTTTTGGGAAGGTTTCTTGAGTCCATGGAATCTTTGTTATTGTTTTTAATTTTTTTCGAAACAGACGCGTTTTTTTTACACATAAGTTCTTATAATTTTTTTCTTGAAAAAATTCGACTCATGTATGTACATTTCTTTGTTTTGAAAATTATTTGCTGGTGGCGTTTCTTAATAAGACCCCATTTACATTTGATAAGACCTCTTTACACTAACTACTTTTTTTATGGCAATTTTTGGTCGTGCTTTCGAAAGTATCCTGCTTGCTGCTACCGTTTTGCGCCATCTGGCTCTTGTTACTTAATAGATTATTTATTCTTTGAAACATAAACGGCATAGTTTCAAAGTGCGATTGCTGTTGTTGCCTGTCGTGTGCTTTATAATAAACAGGAGATGTATTTATTTGTTGTTATAACTATAAAACGATAAAACGTTATAACGTTACTGATAGAAGAATATAACGTTACCAAAACGATATTATCGTTTCAGTGATAACGTTATAACGTTACTTGAGTATCGTATTAACGTTACATAAGAACGATAAATATCGTTATTTCTTTTGTTCTTTTTAACCATAAAACGTTATTTATATAACGTTTTATCGTTTGTTATCAAAATCCCCTGGACGGTCACATATACTAAGTCACGTGACAAGATGACGTGTAAAATAAATTCATTTATATATTTAACTATATACCGGGTGCGCCAAAAAAACTGATATTTTGAAAAAAATACTCTGTTATACATCTAGAGATTTTTTCTACCTGAAAGACGAAAGATTAACTTAGATTTTGATTTTGATTCATATGTTAAATTTCGTTTATTTCTTAAAAGGTTATGAAGTAAAACATCTTATATCTACTTTTAGAAAATGTGATTTTTTAAGAAAAAATAGGGTATTAAAAATTATTTCACTTTTTTGGCGGACACGGTATTTAACTCAATATTTCGTCCTGCATCTACAGAACATCGTCAGGAACGTTTGAATTTATCATGAAGACATTACATTGTTAACGTAAATTTTGTATGACTTCATGTACTTTAGCCAGTACGCATCTTTTTGAACATTCAAGTCCGATTTATGTTCTTTTATAAATAACGATTCACTGGTTTTTCTATTGAATGCAGATTTGTAATTGTTCCTAATATCTTGAAATCTTCTAACCAAACTCTGTGGTGGTTTGTGTTGTCAGCATGCTTCAGCAGGTGTGATTTTTTATCGGATTTATTGTGTTGCATTACGCATTTTTTGTAATCTACAGCTACTTTGGCCAATATAATGGGGACGACAAATAGCTTCAGGGCATTTTGTGTGATAAGCGATGTTGTGTTGGTGTTGTGAATGCGTTTCATCTTTGATTTGAAATTTTGAACTCAGTTTCTTGGTGTTGTAGATGACACGTATTTTGTTTGTCGAGCAATTACCAGTGATGTTTCCCATATTCCTTACGACTTATTCTCCTTTTTTGTCCAGCATACGATAAAGAAAGGTTAACAATTTCAAAAGGTTATTCAACGATTTCTTTTTCTTGGATATCACTTTTGTTGATTTCATTTTGGATGATGTTTTCAATGAACTTGATTGGGTAGTTGTTGTATTCAGTGAAAATCTTTTTAAGATGTGATAGTTCAGATTGTAGCTTTTATCTTTACATTTGGAGCACGTTTCACTAAGCTTTTAACAGTCGAAGGCGATGGAAGCACATGCATTCCAATTCAGGTAAACGTCAGTGTTAGTTGACTTTCTATAAACACTCGTTTCCATGGTAACATATTCCTTTCATGTCGTTTGAACATCAAGAAAAGCAACACTTTATCAATGACGCCATACATCACAAAATTTACGTTAACGATGTAACGCTTCGTGATTCATTCAAACGTTCCTGACGATGATTATTAGAAAAAGGGGTGGGAAAGAGGAGTTGCGTTAAAAATTATATGAGAGGCCCACTAAACCTTTCTGAATCTAGCAAAAATTTACAGATTGTAGATAAAATGTTTATGTTAGAAAGACGCGATCATCAATCATACAAATCTGCTGCGTATATTAGTGGTAAAGAAAATCAGGCTTTTAAATATAATTTTGGGAAATAAAACAAAACAAAAATACTCCATTAACTAAAACTTAATTGACTATCAAATAGATTATTTCGGCTAGAACAAAAACATCTACCGAAAAAAATCATAAAACGAATATAAGAAGTGCTTGTAAAGAGTGAAACAAGTTGTTGGATTTGAAAACAATGATTGGGGTAAAGGTGGGTAAACACTCGGTCAAAATTACTGCATAGGCTTATTATGCATAGTGATATTTTGCGACAGAGTTGAGTTGATTCTTGAAAATAAATCTCTTCTCCCCAAACCATTTATTTTCTGAAGTAAAGCCGTATAAGGAATAAAACTTTTTCTCGTTATGTTTTTCTTTGAGCGTTTGACCCTCAATTTTACTAAAGAAAGGGAGAATGTGTAAAGAATCAATGCTAAATTAAAACCAGCATAGTTAATCGTCGATGATGTAAATCATTCATAATCTTTCGTTACTACGGATGAGATAATTTTATTTTTTATGAACTTGTTCTTGCCTTTTTTAGAACTGCCATAATGGATAGAATTATCACTGAAGAAGAAAAGGACTTTCTGAAACCTGTCGTAAATGTTTGGCTTGAAAGAAAGTTGACTTGCCAAGAGGAATACGAGAAATTTGCCGCCATTTATGACCGATCTGCTAACATCTTGGGATGCAGTGTCCATCATAAAAAATTCATTACTTTCCTATGCTCCTTTGTTCCAGTAAAAGATGTAAAGGATAAACTTATCATAGATATTGCATGTGGTACAGGCCTATTGGGAGTGGAACTTGCTAAATTAGGATGCACAAATATCCATGGACTGGACTTCTCAAAGCCCATGCTTGAAGAGAGCAAGAAGAAAAATGTTTATGCAAAGTATTTTTATGGTAAGTTAGTCACGAATGTGTTTTACAGGCAAGTTTTCTAATCAACATTGTTCTTTTTGTTTAGTGGCATTGACTGCAACAAATCAGATTCCAGGTGTTTCAGAAAGTGTTTATGACATTGTTGTTTCGACATTGGCTTTTGGTTCAGGGCATCTGACAGTGGATGTGGTCAGGGAGCTCAGTCGTATTGTGAAGCCAAACGGTTATATCATTTTCTCATTAACATATAAAGACACAGAGTTTATGGAAACACTTGGTGATTTGATGAGGGAAAATCTAGTATCCTTAGAGAAAATGGAACGTTTCCCCTTTGATCGTGACCCCATAAAGAATTACGAGTGGCGATATGGCTTTTTGGTTTGCTTAAGGGTCATGAGATAATGCGTTGTTCTTTATATGCTAAATGATGATGTTTTTGTAAGCTTGTACAGTTGACGATTCTATGATTGCAGCCACACCTCCGCTGTCTATAAAACAATATAGATTTATTGAATTAGCTACAAATGCCAATCCCACCGACACACCATTATTTTCTTTGTTATTAAAAGAGAGAAAATTAAAACAGACTAGGGTTTAATCTTGCCGAACCTTTAAAGTATGGTTAGTTTATTAGAGTGAAATGGGGTTTTGGAAAGTATACAAGTTGCCATCAGAGTATATTGTCAAAGAGCGTGTGTGTGTGTGTGTGTGTGAAGCCATGTTGCTGGCTTCTTAAGATCTACTCCCTCTTGTGTTTGCGACTTCCACAACGTTTGTTTCTTATGGATATTGTACGAAATCATATTAGTTAAAGAAGTAAAGATGGAGGTTAGTGAAGGTCGTGAAACTTCTTATCAATTAATAGGTGTTGCGGATTGGGTGCTTGTGATCGCCCGTTGGCGGGCGAAAATAAAGAATGTGTGAATATATTCAATTCGTGCGAATGAAAGTAAAACAAGAGCCAGTTGGCGCAAAACGATAGCAGCAAATTTACTTGTCACACAAAAACTTTCGAAATGTTACTTGAAGACAAAAGAGTTATACATGCGTGAGCTGTGTAACGTATGTAGGAAAACGTAGGTAGGAAAACAAAAAAAACAAACAAAAAAGCAACTTATCAAGTATTTTCAGTTAGCGTAATGAACTAAATGTCCCATTTTCATGTAGGCCTATTTGATTAGAATTCATTCTTTCATGGATTAAGTTACAAAATATCAGGTTATGTCCTTTTAAATAAAACGGCCGGAGTAGTAGTAGGAGGAGTAGAGTTGGAGTAGGAGTCCACGGGTGTTTTAATACGGTATTGGCTATCGCTGCTACCGTAAAAAATGAAAAACATCGAAACAAGGTTCAGCTATTACATCATATTCATATTTTTTTTTGTTTTGAATATATATTTCGGCTTTGATATTACATGTATGATTTTTCCCCCTGCAAAAAATATATATTACTTAATATAAAAACACATACAGTAAACTCTCTCTAATTCGATCATCGAAGGGACTGACAAAAACGTTCGATTTACAGAAAGTTCGAATTAGGGAGGTTCATTAACAAAGAAATGATAGGTGAAGGGACCATGAAATTCGTTCGAATTAGAGAAAGTTCGGATTATGAAGGTTCGAATTATAGAGATTCGACTGTAAAAATTAAATACACGTTAAAATTATGGAAGGTAGGAAATAAAATAAATTAAATGAGGTCAGCGCCGTAACTTATCTTTTGTGAATATGACACACATATAGACTTGACATTTTTTACAATTATGATGTAACTAAATGTCCGTAATGTCATTTCAAATTTAGCACATCAAAAGATTTTGTATTTTCTCAGATTACGTGAACTTCAACACGGTTGTCTTACATGAAAACATTCCATCCATATTCTCAAGGATCATTGAAAAATTACAAAGCCTGACAAAATATGACATTTAACCGTTACTGTCAAGGGTGGCTTGAGAAAACAAACAATGAAACAGCATAATGAGTGGCCATAAGAAAATACTAGTTATATACACTTCTAAAATTAAATATGGTGTCACTCGAATAGTTGCTATGGCAAAACTCGAATAGTTAATGATAACATAAAACGCAAAGATGAACGACTTAAGTATACGTTTCTTGAGTGTCAATTCTTCATTCATGAAGAGCAATCTTTGCCAAAATATGCTATGCAGCCACCTTTTGGATGTATGTTGCTGTTGGCATTTCCGCGTTTGGGTTCATTATGACAGAAAGATCGAAATTGTGCTTTTTCACGGTAGCTTTTCTCCATATCAGCCAAAACAAGCTGAAATAAAGAGCAAATGTTAATTCAACATTCTAATTCTATGCCGAGGTAGTTTGTGTTCATTTTCTGTAGACACCAATGAATACTTACAGTATTAATGATAGTGGTATCAATAATGCAACAGCAGGAATATAGAAAAAAACGTGGGAAAGGCCAGCAGCATTTAACTTTGAATATGAAAAGTTGTAAACTAATCCACCGACAGACAAAGCGATTGTTTCCAATAAAGTCAAAACAGAATATATCGATCCTAGAAATAATGAAAAGTTATAAGAGATGATCAACCGCGAGGTGGAGGTCTATTTTGATTCTGCTTTCGTGTTTATAGACATCTGTAGAGTCAAATGGACTTTTAAATTAAGGATACAGTTTACACACAAAGATCTACTATAATGTTATTGCTTACTCAGGGACCGCGGAGCAGGGTGGCTAAGGTAGCTATAGCCCCCGTCACCACCACCACCACTACCAATAATTTTTTCGGTTTAGGGTTTTTTACATTTTTAGCCAATCTAATCCAATAAAATTCGCAAAAATTTCTTGGCCCTAATCATTCAGCCACCCAACGTAATTTCGCACCACGTTCCCTGTTACTCCCAATAAATATAAGCCAGTAATAACCAACCTTGTTCCGAAAGCTCTACATTTTCGGTGATAGTGGCACGTAGTATGGGAATATGGACTAACGTAAACGCACGAAATCCGAGAGCTAGAAGTAATGTTCATACGCTGTAAAAAACATACTGTCTTCTATTGCTACAAACTAAGATCGATATAACAAAATAACAAAACCATAACACGTAAACAACAGGTGAACAGTTTAAATTAAAAACATCAATAATCGACACTCTAAATGATGATGATGAAATTTCTTACCTCCGTAAGCTCCGTCCTTGTTTTTGATTAATGCCAACATTAATGATCCAGCTATTCCAAAAACAGGGGCGATCATCGCCACCAGATAACGAGGAACATACAGCAAGAATAACTTCACAACAATAAGGGTAGCCCCAGCACTAACGATCATCTCCGTGCCTAAGTAGTTTCCAATTTCGGATGGTGGAAAGCAAAACGGTCTGTTCATTAAATACAAGGATATAAGTGGATACATAGTCATTAGAAAGCAACTTATAAGCGTCAGGATAATGATGGGCATGTACACCATCCAACGTTTGGGTCTTTCTTTCGTTAGAATAGACCAAAGAAGTGTAGGTTGTTGGAGAAACTGACGGTATATTTGTTTAATGCAGTTTTGAAGGGTTTCTCCATTATCTTTTGCTGGTTTGTCATCAGTAGTGTTCTCAATGGTGAGAGATTCTTTCACAATGAAAATCACATAAAACGTTGAAGCCAAATATAATGTTACCATCAAAATTTGTGGTGCAATAAATCCATATTTTTGTATGAATGTACCACTGACATAGAAGCTGACACAACGTCCAACCAAACCAGTTGCTTCCAATATAGCTAAAAAGTAAAACGATTTTTACGCACACACGGACATACGTGCTAGTACTGAGAGTGTGTATATAAGATTTCCAATGTTCCACGAAAAATTCTGTAACCTAACAAATCTTTCACAATATGACATAAAATTTCCTTTAACTATACTACATGTCAGCTTCAGTATTGAGCAAAATGAGATTTGATTATTTTCTTTTCAGCAGAGAATTCATATTTTAATTTTAGGGGCGTTTTTTTTTTTTGGCTCACCCAGTATATCTGTGTTAAAACTATACACATTACATAGTAGCGTATTTACTTCACTCACGTCCTAGTAGATACTCCTGAAAATATGTTGTAATGTAAGTCATGTGAACGTAAGCCAATGCATTTAGTGTAAAACTAAACATTGGTTTGTTATGATAAAAAGTTAGTGAGAGCTAGAATAGCATTATAGGTACCTAATCTTGTTGGTAATTGCTCTTTCGATGTAATGTCTCCTACGTATGCATAAGCAACCATATACATGCCGGTATAAGCTCCACTTAGTCCGTTTATAAACACACCAACATAGAACATATATACAGGAAGCTGCAAAACCATTCCCAGAAGCATCAGGCTTGAATCAAGCAAAGAACCAAGACAGTTCAACAAGAAGATGATGCGTCGTCCGATTTGATCTGAAAGTGTTCCGTAAAATAAACAACTTGCGATAGTGGCCAACGACCAACAGAAGTTTAACCCAATGTTAAAATTAGCAACTGACGTTTGCACCTGTAACAAAAAAAATCAATTTTATAATTTCCGGAAAGTTCGAATTTTCCTAACAAAATGACCTAATTTACACAAAATTATTTAACCTTGTCCTGTGCTGTCTTCTGACTAGAATTGATAATGGCCTGTCCACACGATGAAGTCTCATTCATATACGCATAAACGAGATTAAATTCTTTACTGTATTCGTTATAGACATATTGGTGAATAATAGGCATTTGCATCATAGTAGCAAACACAAACATCAAAAACATTGGTTCCACCAAGAACCGAATCGAGAATACCATCATCAATGAATCAGCTATATTGAGTTAGTTTCTAAAACCAAGAACAGATGCCGAATTTCATTATAGCTCTACCAATCTATGTTCAATTTTTTTTGTCTCCACCCGCTTATATAAGGTCAAAATGAAGTCATGATGAACTTTGATATAAATATACTTTGAATATTGCATTTCATGCAACATGACACAACATCAAAGAACGTACTAATCGCTTTGTACATATGTTACAATGCTGACCAACAACGTCATACAACTTCCTGTTTCGTTCCATTGCAACAGGAAGAAAATATACATGATCCTTTTTCAGGGAAATGAGGTGACGCTTAACTTGAATAATGTTTTTATGTTAACCTATAATACCATATTCACAATGTTATTATATGTTTTATGTACAGTTGATTCTCAGAATCTACAAGTCGTGCTGTCTTGAACTTTTTATCCAGTCCATTGATAGTTGACTGGTATGCGAAATATATTCCTGTGATTTTCAAATACTACAAGTCTCTCAGAAATAAATGAACGTATCTGCAAGTCCAAATGGTTTCATAGCGGAAATTTAGTTTATTCAAAGGGATCCTGTAATGAAAAAATATTTTGGCACATGATAAAGCTCACAAATTGTTTTTTAGGGTGTTAGGTTGGTTTTTCATAATTCTCTGTTGTTTTCCAAATATTTTAATTCCAAGTTCATAGATTTGATTTTTATAATACATGAGCAGGTAAAATTTCTCATTGCTATAACTGATTTATTTATGAACATATCATTTTGTACCTTAATGAATGGAACCAGACCTCCTTAGACGAACTTTAAAAAGTTCAAAAGTTACACACATCAACAATGTCTCACTCTTAACACAGTTATGCATTGGACAATTTGATATGTTTTCGAAATATCGTCAAAAAGGAATTAAAATTTTAGAAAACTTTCTGAGGAATTGTTAATCAACTTTCTGCGGTCAGTTTTCCGTCACAGGATAGCCTGAATGTGCTGGTTACTGATACTTCAAATATGTGATATCGAACATATGCTAGACTCAAAATTTCCTTTAGAAAGGATAGCTACTTAAAAAAAATATTAGGGAATGGAATTGTATGGAATTGTATGTGATTGTAAACATTGTTTACATACTGTCTTCTGTTTAATAAGCTCTCGGACGTTTTGTACAAATATTCATTAGAAGAAATACGGTAAAGATAAAACGGGAGAATAAAATACTGGTTAAAGTATATTTTCTTGCTCTCGCATTGGGAAGAATATCAGTGCATATATGACTATTAGGATAGAATAACAGGGAAAGAGAACTATATATTTCCTCTTAAGTCTGCTTAACTGATGATATTAAATTCTAAGCTTAAGGTAAGTAATAGGTTGGTTACATCCATTTTTTTGTTTTAGCTGCTCGTATGCGACGGATCTCTTTGACTGCTGGTGTACGCTTCGCCACTTGCTTACTGGCACCACAAGGCCACTTCTCCTGATTCTTTTGAAAAGATGGAAACAAAAACATCGTCAAATTTTTAAATAAAACTAAGTCTCGAGAATAGGAAATATTCTCAAATGAATAACTTCTCCTCAATTTATTTCATTACGATTATTAATACCTCTATTTTCAAGCATTACACACAATCTATATACTAATACGCGCTGTGCATACCACTTTTTTCACGCTTTCACTCTCTAAAATTTCGGGTCGTTTTTGCGGTCACTTATTCATAATGGAGTGTCAGACCACGGCGGTTAATATTTTTCTACGATTAGTATAGGGGAAAACATTGCATTGCATTTAATCGTTTCAAATGTTTTGATTATTCGTGAGATCAAACAATAAACAACAACGAAAGTATTGCGCGAAGATTTATTAATGTTTTAGGGTAAGTACGCTTTAGAACTTTTTTGTTTGTTTGTTTTGTTTTTTCTTATAGTATTAATAGGGTTTCTGCGTCATTACTTTTCAAATAATACGGGATTGAAGAAATGAATATCATGGTTTTTAATCATGACAGTCTGGGTTCGTAAAGAAAATCGCAATTGTTTAAAATTCACATTTTGACACTTTTACGACTTTCGCGTTTGGCTTTGGTTTGGATTCCATGAACAGTTACAGCGATTTTAATCTTTTTGTTGTTTAAAGATTTATTATGAATATTTTGATGTTTCAGATCTTTTGAATAAAAAGTTTTTCTGTTCATAACTCCAGTGTTGAACTAAAAATGCTTTAGCCGGAATAACTGGAGATTTTTAATTAAAAGTGTGAAGAGTGTTTTTTTCTGTATTGCATTTTCTGCACAGCGCGTATTTTTATTTTTGATGGGTTTTGACTTTTTTGTTCTGCGCTTCAGTGTTGATTGCATACCTGAAAAAATGTTTGATCTAGATTGCGTCTGTTTAAGTGAATCATTAAATCAGGGGAACCATTGCATTGCCTTTTCAATAAGATGCGAAGTTACTTGGAAAATATCTCTAGAACTTCTAAGAAAATAACTGACATTTTTTATGGTCAATGAAACTGACGAAGGGGTGACAAACAGAGCTTTTGCGTCACTAAAATGTTTGATCGTCGATATCTCGATAACGGTTGGTTGTCGCTTAACGATCCTGTGCATGTTTCGGTTTATTTTTTAGAGTTCAGCAATACAGTTAGAACTTCTAAATTCGATCTCTCTAAATTTATGGATCGAATTTTATGGTTCCTGCACCTTCTGTTTTCTTTTTTTAAGGTTAGGGTTTAGGGAATTAGAGAGAGTTTACAGTACTTACAACACTGATGCACTTTCTGTTCGTTATTCTGTGATTTAATTTTTTGTCACCATTTTTTGAGACGTCATTTTCAGAATTAAAACCTGTAAAATTGTTTTACACGGGATACTAGTTAACCATATTAACATTAACGATTTACAAATACAAGGGAAAGAGTTATCTTCTTTGACCTGATGTCTATTCATTGAAGTAACCTACAGTTGACTCTCCTTATCTCTAACATGCTCTCAAACTTGTCGCTATCTCGAATAAAAGTCTTGGCCCCGTCAGCATTTACAGCCTGCTCTAAATTTCATTAACTCGAACTTTTAATCTGTTCAAGTGAGAGTTCCAGTTAGCGAGGCTCGACTAAATCTCTTTTAAGATGCAGACAGTACAAGTTATTGATTCATCTTCAAAACTTTCCTGATCCTTAAAATTATTTTAAATACTTTGGGAAATATTGTGATTCAGTCACAGCTGTAATCAGAGTTGATTTTATACTGTTCCAGTTACATCCCACGCAGAAATAATAATTACAAAGAAATATTCAAAGGAATAATACACATCCACATCCAGTTATGGATTAACCACTTCCTAATAATCTTTCATGTGAAGTTCCAATTTAACCACATTTGTCCTACAACAATTTGTAAATGCAAAGAAATAATTAATGTAAGTGAACCGAGGACTAGTGGCATTGTGATGGAGTGTTCGTCACTAAGCGTGTGGTGGAGAGTGCGCCACCAGACAAAGAGATTTTGGGTCGAAACCTAACAAGACATACCAGCGCGAGCTTTTCGTCTGGGAAATACTTCAATCAGAACTGCATAATTCTTGTTCAGTATTAAAAATGTATAACGGAAGGAATTGATCATAGATAACAAAAAAGAATTTTGAAAACCAAAGAAGAAGTTATCTATAACCCTTAACTAGCGATATCCCGTTCTTTTGAATACTAAATGCTGCTCCAATATCAAGGTTACCGATAAAACATATACCACCTTCACCCTTGGCTAACTTCAACTTCACTATGTGTAGTTCTTCTTTATGCAGGCCATCAATCACTTGTCATAGTATTTATAGACGTAACATTTTGCCGACTATGAGAAAACATAACATAACAGGATTTCCTCTAAGCACCATTCTCTTTGTCTTTTTTCTTTTCAAGTACAAATATCTGTCGATCTTTGCAAAATTAAAAATTATTTGATTAGGTCAACACTGTAAACCATTCATTGCAACTAATACATCCATCTTCACCATTACGAATAACAAATAGCTTTATTTAAGTTGGTGGTGTATATTTCCTGCATTCCCACCTAGTAGACATTTTAGAAAACCGAGTTTACAGAATATAGATACAAACTAAACATTGTATTGTTTTTCAAACTTTCAAGTGTTGTTCATTTTGCCAAGATCAATAATGCTAGGTGAAAAGAGAAGATCTCATTTGAAATCAGCAAAAATGAACTTGACGATGTTGAACATCAAAATGCTGTATGATATGATCTGCTTGTTGTCATGGTTCTCTAGATGTAGGTGTCTGGAAAATCTCACTCCAGCTTTTATGTTAAAAAGACTCTGCAACTGTAGAGAAATGTTTTCCGAATATGCTTTTGCAAACCACAAAGGTTCCAGTGGTCAGTAAACATTAAATATTTCGAGACAGCCCTCTTTGTTGAAAGGAGATTGATTATCTTGTTAGTGGCAGTGATTAAACATTCGAATTTCGCTTTGATATCGAAAAATTCATATTTTTTAATTTTCGTTTTCTTGACATAGGTATTTTCGGAATCTGAGAGACTGGTATTTTATGTGATCATCATTGCTACTTGCCTTTTTCATTTGAGAGAATTCACGAGACTATCCATAAGTCTCGTAAAACAAGACGTGGTAACATATCAGTGTCTTTGTCAGTATTTCTTTCTTCAATTTTTGTGTTAATGGTAACATTTGAAATACTTCTCAATTTTGACTGGTTTCTAGGCGACTACCTTCATCATATTCTTGCTCAAGATTACCTTTCATAACATATGACTTCTTGGTCATGAAGACTTATTTATTGTTAAAATTGCAGGACAGATTTGTCTACATCATTTAGAGCAGTTTGACACCATAGAATTGTGCAGCAAGCATCCTCAATTGAAATGTACCAATTGATCACACTAGCCCAGACCCAGAAATCATAAGTTCACAGTGTCTCTGAAGATGAATGTTTTGATAGGGATGTTACTTTAACTGGAATTCAGTTAATTAACCGTTTGATGAAAAGCTACATGGTTGTTGCAAAAGAGAATCAATAGGTGAATTTCTCACAGGTTCGTCTTAGTCCTCTTCTCCACCATCCTTAAATCAAAGTGGCAAGAAACTCTGGGTACGAGGTTGTGTGACAAGAAAATAATTGATATTACTGTTTAGGGAAAATCATGAAAAAATAAAATCTTGATTTTTTAAATTTGACATGAGGGAAAGAAAGAAAGAAGTAAGTTTTCATTTCCTGAAAAATAGCTATCTTTAATTTCCTTCTTTCATTTCCATTTTACATTCAGCCAACAAAAACTCTGAGCGGTGATTTTCATTCGCACATGCGCACTATACGTAAAACTTCCGTCACGAAAAAAAGGTTACTTTACTTTTCTGGTGGTTCCAAATTTGATATCCAATGAAATTTTGTTTTTGTATTCAGTTTTATTTATTTGTTTTTGTTTTTGTTAATTCACCGCAAACGGGACATAAACAAACATATGCTTCACAAAGAAGTAAATTTCACATATAAACACTGAGATGTTTTCTTCACGATTAAATTTCAACGTTATTAAGTGCCCCTTAATACACGCACAACATCGACTTCAAACATTCTGTTTTTCTTGTGAAACGGATAATAACCACCCAGTTAACCAAGACGTCAACACAACGTTGTTTTATGGTTGTTCTAACGTCGTAACCAAAAACGAACATTAACCGACGTCAGGGTTGGTCGCAACCAAAAACGACTATTAACCGACGTCAAGAAAACGTCGGGGTTGGTCGCAAATAATTGCGACCTGAAAAAAAAACCATTTCAAAATCCTATAATGGTTGAAAGCTTATGTCGTGACTAGATTGGTACATACTGTAATTTTGTGTTTATCCTATTTGTTTACTTACAGTCAATTTTGACGTTCTTTCGACGTCAAAAGAACGTTGCATTTTGTATTCCGGCATGTATTCCGGCATTTTGTATGCAATATAGTCATGCATGTAATCATCTTGAAAACCATGAAAAATGTGTCTTCCATTATCTATTCATTTGGATCAAAGGATAGAAGAATCACTCTCAGAATTCATGCGAGAGGTCGGGGTTCGATTCCCGCTGGTGACTTTCCTTTTGTTGTCATTACCTTTCGTCGTTAGTTTGACCATGCTACAACGTCAATGCAACGTTGTTTTCGGTCTTTTGACCGTTTGACAACGTCCGTACAACGTCATCTTTGGTTATTTTGGTTGTTTTGACGTCAAAATCCGACGTTGTTTTGTTGTTTCCATTTCGACCATTGAACGACCGTCAAGCGACGATGGAAAACGACGTCGAAACAACGTCGAAACAACGTCTTTGTGCATACTTTTTGAAAGGTATAAATTAGCATCAGTATGACATAGGACCAAGAGATAACAAAAGGTAACAAAGTTTTCTTTGTTTTTGTTTCCGTTGTACAGCTTGCAATAGGGAGTTTAAGCAACTGCGACGGCAACGTAGACCAAGACGTGAGGAAAAACAACAACATAAATAATTATCACCAAATAAAGGTTTGAATAACTTGTTTTTATTAGAGAAACAATTCAATTTATAAACTTATATAGACTGGAAGGTTGTCAAGTTATTATAAAATCTACATATGAGAAAAAGACTCATCTCTGTAATCACGCCTCCGTTATCAGCGCAACTTCAAAACGAGATTTTTCACGTTGAGCACAGAACGTGTAAACGTGTTAATGATTTAATTATCTTCCCAATGGCCTCATTAGCGGTAGACATTCTTTCTTAACAAATTCCACATAGAAAATAAAGCTTTTGTTTTAAACACGTCGCCGTCTTCGTTGCCGTTGCGATTGCTTAAACTCCCTAATGTATAGCTTGCTGTGTGTACAAATTGGAATGCTTGAGGGCGAGGCATTTTTAGCTAAAGCTACATGCTAGATTAAGGAATTGGTAACTTCTTTTGATTTTAATGCAATCCTGCATTTATTCGCCATCCGATTTTATTCAATTCACTTCAAAGACAATCGTATTTGTTTCATTTGTAATGATGTCCTTAGATAGCATAGATGAAAATCAATTGATAAGTGTTTGTATCTTTAATTTCTAGATAAATGTTTTATTGAATTAAGTTTTGTTGCACAATTTGGACACAATTTTGAAACCAGACCTGTTTGGTTTTATCATTGAATGTCTTATTCCTACTATTACTTCACTATTACAGTCATCGCTCATGAATTCCTATTTTGACCTTCCTGGAACAAAAACGTGTTTTTTCCATTTTTCAACTTTGGCGAAAGCGCTGACCTTCAGGCCTCTTGGCACTTGTTCTTATTTATAGAGGCGTATACACCTTTCCCGAATCTTTTTGCGTAAACATGAAAGCGAGGCTGAGTGTTGTAGATGAACTTAGACATGGCGACGAGCAGTAATGAAAACAGTGCTGAGGGTGTTTAAATGTTTTGTTATTGAACCTACAGCCAATGAAAATAATAATGGTAATTCTAAAATTATAATAAGCAAAGCTAATTCGAGTTTCTGTTAATAATCAACATTCAACAACATGGGGAAAGTCACTGAAAGGGCTTCCATTATTCACTATCAAAGAAATCGAAAAACATTGTTTAGAGAGCGGAAAAGACACATAAAATAACAATTTTGAAAACATTAGAAAAGGGAAGAAAATTTATGGAAGAAAGGTGCATCATAGCTGAAACGATTTAAGTGGGACAATGGATGTTACACCGTCAAATGTAGTAACTCCGACAAATGTAGTAACTCCGACAAATGTAGTAAACTTTCAACGCTAAATGTAGTAACTCCGTCATATGTAGTAAAATTCAACGACAAATGTAGTAACGCTATATGTAGTAAAGGTCAACGACAAATGTAGTAACTCCGACAAATGTAGTAAGCCTCCGCTATATGTAGTAAACTTTTACAGCCGCAGTTGTAGTTGTGGCTGAGGCTTAAAACTTGGCAGTTGAGATATTGTTAAAATTCTTAGGCCATATTTGGTACTGATGACGTCATTATGACGTCACAGGTACTTTCTAGAAAAGCAATTTCCTACTACAGTTGAAGCTCAAAACTTGGCACAGGGGATTGTTACATTACAAGAATTAAAATGCTTGGACCAAATTTGGTACTGGTGACGTCATTATGACGTCACAAGGATTTTCTAAAAACGCAATTTTTCGCGACAGTTGAAGTATAAAACTTGGCACAAGGTATTGTTACATTCCAAGAACAAATTATTTGGACCAAATTTGGTACTGATGACGTCATTATGACGTCAAAGGACTTTCTAGGAAAGCTACTTCCACATGTAATTGGAGCTTAGAATTTAGCACGGAGAATTCTCACATTGAAAAAATTAAAATGCTTGGACCAAACTTGGTACTTATGACGTCACTATGACGTCACAGTAATTTTCTAGAAAAGCTACTTCCACATGTAATTGGAGCTTAAAACTTGGACGGGGATTTGTTGCATTGCGAGAATTAAAATGCTTGGCACAAATTTGGTACTGGTGACGTCATTGTAGCGTCACAGGATATTTAAAGATAAGCTACTTCTGGATGTATTTGGGCATTAAAACAAGGCAAATAACCTTAATATTTTATAATGATCTTGGAACATCGCCAGTAACATTGCTGTTTGTCAAAACAAAATGAACAATAAAACGTATAATACTTAAAATATAGTAAACTTCCCCAAAGATGTTAACAAAATAATGGTGCTACGTAATAAAAGTATGTCTTCATTCTTTCTTTTTGAAAGAAATGCACCAAACTTTTTTGTCCGAACAAAACCAAACAGTTAAAAGTGCTATGGCCAGTGTACTTTCGTAATCTGATACCAACATAATAACATAGTGCGTAAGAAAAAATGCAGGTGAAAAAAAATTGCGCGCGTAACTATGTGAAAAATTTTTTTAAAAAAGTTGCGCCCATAAAAATATGTTTTTATGCGCCTGTGACAATGAGCCTTCGGGGCCATCGTAGTTTTTTAGCTTCAACTATGATGGAAAGTTGTTTTGCTAGAAAGTCCTTGTGACGTCATAATGACGTCACCAGTACCAAATTTGTGCCAAGCATTTTAATTTTTGTAATGTAACAATCCTTTGTGCCAAGTTTTGAGCTTCAAATATGGTGGGAAGTTGTTTTTTAAAAAAAATCCTTGTGACGTCATAATGACGTCACCAGTACCAAATTTGGTCCAAGCATTTTAATTCTTGTAATGTAACAATCCCCTGTGCCAAGTTTTGAGCTTCAACTGTAGTAGGAAATTGCTTTTCTAGAAAGTACCTGTGACGTCATAATGACGTCATCAGTACCAAATATGGCCTAAGAATTTTAACAATATCTCACCTGCCAAGTTTTAAGCCTCAGCCACAACTACAACTGCGGCTGTAAAGGTTTACTACATATAGCGGAGGCTTACTACATTTGTCGGAGTTACTACATTTGTCGTTGACCTTTACTACATATAGCGTTACTACATTTGTCGTTGAATTTTACTACATATGACGGAGTTACTACATTTAGCGTTGAAAGTTTACTACATTTGTCGGAGTTACTACATTTGTCGGAGTTACTACATTTGACGGTGTAACAATGGATATATATTTTTATACAAAGCAAGTATGAAAAAAGAGAAGAGAAGTATGACAGTAACATTATTCACAGAAATTGTGGTTATTAAATTAGATGAATGTTCTTGTCCTGCTGGTAAAAGTAGTTTCTGCAATGTTATGGAGCTTATTTGAATTAGCAGATTACTTTTTAAACCAGCTTCAAAAACAGTTCCTGAAGAAAATTAAAGGAGCATGGTTTTTCTAACATCAACAAATTTCAGCAGTTCTCCTATGAACGAAATTTTGGGATTTGTTTGTAATAAGGATTATATTATGGGAGGATTAATATAGTATTCTATATCCCAGCAGGCACCAAACGTTATACTAACGTTAGTGTTACGTTATTTTTTACGTTGTGGTAACGTTAGTGGTTGGTTAGAATGGAAGTCTTTTTTTAATTAGTATAACGTTAAATACTTACGTTAGTACAACGTTAAATACTTACGTTAATATAACGTTAAATACTTACGTTAGTCTAACGTTAGAAAGTTACATCAGGACAACGTTAAATTTCGTTAATCTACGTTGTATTAACAACATCAAAATGTTATAACATTGTAATGACTTTTGAAGTCATTATAAACAAATCCCGGTGTCCATCCCAACAAAGTAAGAAAAATGACGAAAACAGCGAATAGTCATAGAAGTATATTTTTAGCATATTTTTATGTCAATATTTACGCATGCCTAATAGAAGAAAAAGAAACAAATATAAGTGAAGGTGTTAAACGAATGCTTGTGGTTACGGCAAATTGCAATAAATGAAAATCAACGGAAATTCATGCTATCCATTCTAACCAACCACTAACGTTACCACAACGTAAAAACTAACGTAACACTAACGTTAGAATAACGAAAATTAACGAAATTTAACGTTGTCCTGATGTAACTTTCTAACGTTATACTAACGTAAGTATCTAACGTTATACTAACGTAAGTATTTAACGTTATACTAACGTAAGTATTTAACGTTATACTAATTAAAAAACACTTCCATTCTAACCAACCACCAACTTTACCACAACGTAAAAAATAACGCAACACTAACGTTAGTTTAACGTAAATTAACGAAATTTAACGTTATACTAACGTAAGAATTTAACGTTAGACTAACGTAAGTATTTAACGTTATACTAACGTAAGTATTTAACGTTATACTAACGTAAGTATTTAACCTTATACTAATTAAAAAAAGACTTCCATTCTAACCAACCACTAACGTTACCACAACGTAAAAACTAACGTAACACTAACGTTAGTATAACGTAAATTAACGAAATTTAACGTTGTCCTGATGTAACTTTCTAACGTTGTACTAACGTAAGTAGTTAACGTTGGAGTAACGTTGGTTTTACGTTGGTAACGTTAAACCTAGAACCAACGTTAGACTAACGTTGAATAAACGTTGGGTGCCTGCTGGGATTATATATGATTCACAGTAAAATAAAGAAATAAGTTGTTCTTTTGCATCTAATTTCGGTGGAAGTCTAGATTTAAGTTTGTTAGTGTCCTCATTTGTAGTAAAAGTCTCTTCGGATAAATGTTTTGCAGTGTCAAATTTTATGTTGCAGCAAGAAGCTGGTAGAATATTAAACTTTTCTACTGATATATCTGTAGCGTTACGAAAGTGTTCTTCATAATTACTAACATTACTGTACTTGTTGATTTGTTAGAGTTATATGATTTTGTTGAATACTAATGATCTTGTGTTCAAAATGTTCCAATTTTATGCTTCATCATTAAAAACATCAATATCAGGCATAATGCTCACTGACGGTGATTCGATTATTGTAGGTGTTCTTTTCTTAGGAGGCTTTGGTGCTCTAACAAAATCATTGGATTTGAATATAAAACGGAATCCTGGAATGACTGTTTTTCGACCACCACCATGTGGAACATGTGTCATTAGCTTTAAAATAAAAGTCACAAATGTAGCTATTTTGTTTTCTGTCTTTGGTCAAATGTATCGGTAGTCCTTTTCCTTCTGTGATGACTTATTGCTTTAATCCAATGTGTTTTGTCAGGCTCTTTGCTTGGTATTTGGAACAATGATATACCAGTGTTTCGTTTTAAACTGTCTTTGGTGGCACTTTTACATCCAGCCACACAACAATATTTTCCATACCCACAAGACACAATCTTAGAGGGTCAAGTCATTGTAGTGAAAAATACGTTTCCGTTACTTCTGACTTATTGAAAAAATAGTTTTTCATCAAGCTCAAAAGCGTCAATGCACATATACGTATCATAAAAAAACAAACTTTCAAACCCTGCACCTGGCTCTTCTCGATTTCACAAAGAATTTTTATACTAAAAAAGTAAGTTGAAAAAGACCGTTTTGAAAAACCTTTACGTTTTTTACGTTCTCTATTATTTGATTTTACAAAAGATTTCTGGTATTAAGACAGAAAATGTGTCAAAGACATCTTATTAAGTTAAAAAAAAGGAGCATATGACATATGCTCAAGGTTTTCTCCACACTCACGGGATGGTTTGTTTACATTTTACAACACCCAGCCTCAATTTCAATTATTGCGCAATAAGTTTCGGGAAAGGTGTATTAAGGGTCAGTCAAAAAAAGTGAAGGAGTCCAACATTGCGATATTTCTTTTCAGTCTTAAGTATCGATTAGGTTACTTGCACGCTTTCCTTTTCCACTCCTAATGACTAAACTCTCCTCCACAAATTTTGAATGACCTCTGGCTACGACTCTGATAAAAAATGAATCTTTAATTAACAGTTTTGCCGCAGGTCTTCTCATTGCTTCCATCTTGACGATTCGAATTAATTTGCGATGTAGCTTGGTAGTGAAACAAGTATGTATTTTGAGAAAGACTTGAGAAAGACCAAAAGATACGAATTCCATCGATATAAAATTTTTAAAAATTACTTGTATATTTCCTTCAAGAACTGCGATGATATTTTTTAAATCCAATTTTTTGAAATGCACAGTATTACCAGCCGTTATCATATAATCGCTTATTGGATTTTTAGGTCATAATGAACGTTTTCATCAAAGAAGCCTTTCAAACGATGTCAAAATCGTGCATGCGCAGTAAAAAATACTAACATGAGCTTAACGAGTCATAATAATGAAATAAAACGCTGGAAAGTCTTAACCATGTAACTTTTAAAAAGTGTATAAAGCCAAGCTATTATATTCTGTTATTGCGTTATGTAATACAGTGGAATCTCTATAAGGCGGACACACCATAAAGCGGACATCTCCATAAGACGGACAGTAAACCCAGGAACGGATGTATTCCCGGTCAAACTCTCATAAGGAAATCCCTATAAAGCGGACAAATATAAAGCGGACATTCCGTAAAGCGGATGGTTTTTTCAGGAACGAAATGGCATTTTCCCTTGAAAATACTCTCTCTAAAGCGGACAGGGCCAAAAAAACACAGAATAGTCACTTTTATTTATTTTATTTATTTCAAGCATTTATCTATTTTGTTTGAGAGCGCATCAGCATACTTCTCGACGCTCTTCTCCAGCCAATGCACTGCATTTTCTGGGCCTGCTGCCGTGTACTTTGCGGGAATTTCCAGACCATATCCCCCGCCTCTGTTGATGCGCTTGCCAGTCACTTCAACTGCAAATGAACATCCCGGTAGGCGTAAAAAGTGTCTTTCCAAAAAGATGTGTCCACTCATTGTCTGTTGAACCTTCTGTTGTGTTCCCAACCTCATCCCCAAGTTCTCTTAAGAAGAAGAAGCCAAGAAACCCTAGGGGAGAGGCTGTTCCAAGACCCTCTTTTATGCAGTAGTGTTGTTCTTATGTACCAATGCATGACTAACTTTTCTAGTACTAAGGAAAGTGTCCATAAATTTGTCCAAAAATAGATTTTAGAAGTTTTATTGGAACTTTCTATAAAGCGGACACTTCCGTAAAGCGGACACTTTTTTCAGGAACGAATGGTGTCCGCTTTATAGAGATTCCACTGTATTTTAGAAGGAAAAGAAATTCTTACTATAAGCATATGTCAGTTCTCTTTAACATATACCTTCAAACAAGGAAGTTTTCGCTTATATAGTTAATTTTTCAATAATTTTATTTCAATGTGAATTAAAAAATAGTACCAACAAAACTAAGTATATATGTGCTCCTCGCAAGTAGGTGAAACTATAATAATTATAAGAAAGGTCTATATGCTTCCTTATACACATCACAACATATACCAAACAACCATTTGATATTTACGCCGGAGGTACTGTATTTTTTGAAGTGCTTTTTGAACAGTAGGATTGCAAGGTTTGGGACTGTTTAGTTCAAAGCAGCAAATCACGATTGTACAGCATTTACACATGCCTAGCGTATCCGCTAAAAACATGTCTCTGAAAATGTAGTGAGAATGTTTAAGCAGGTTAAGTACCTTTTGTTCTGTTATTGCTAAAATTATCTCGAACTCATTGATTCAACTGGGACACAGACAAATATATCTTTTAATGAAGCACACGATCAGCCTGTGGTGGCAATCACTTTTTAAGTAAACCTATCAATTCCAACTGGCTAGTGGTTTGTGGGAAGGAGGCACACGTTTGTATGTGTGATTGAATTGAATTGAAATCAGGATACCTTCAAACTTCTTATGTTTTGCTAGCAGAGCTAAAAATATATGTTTACACGCCTATTTCTTACATATGAATTTTGCCACAAACTAAACTTGATGCTACGTAAATGTTTTCTTTGTCCATGCGTGAACTTGCGTTCTGTTATATGGCTACTTGATAGCACTGTGTAATATTGTTTTCTGCGCATGCTCGATTTTCAGTTTTATTATATGGCCTCCCGATAGCCCTTGGAAAGTTACTTGCTAAAGACGTTCATGTGTTTTACCTAAAATTGCGTCTTAGCATAGTAGTTATCACTCTCATAATTCTTGCGAGAGGTCAGGGTTCAGTTCTACTTGACAAAGATTCACAATGAGCGAGTGAATTTACCATAGCGCCGTTTCGACCCGTATCATGCGAGGGGAACTGAGTAGATGATATATCGGTGTTGAAGGAGGTCAACTAGGAAAGCTCAATCCCTCTATTGGGTTTCTGTTACTCATGAGAGTGTCAAATACTTCGGAGCCTCCAACCTAAACTGTGGCTGGAAAGCAGACGCAATCGCAATTGAGTTAGCCATCCACGTAGAACAATGTCTAATAACAATAATAGTAATGAATTGCTGCAGGATTTCCGGAATTTTACCAAGAGCTGACTGTTTTGCTTGTACTTCCGACTGGTGTCTCAAAAAATATCCAAGCATGTGAGCACGGAATCTTTCCCACAACTCAACCGGATTGCTTGGCTCTCCATGGATGAGAATGAAGAAGAACTCTTTGCGAATTTAAAAGGGATTTGCTGATTTGGCAAGTTCTTCCATGGTTCGTATCCACAAAGTATCGTCATCCAATAGTCCAAGTACAGAATTTGCTTTCCTAAAAGATCTATAGAAAATCCCATCAACAGTTCTAAGGTAGTCAAAGAAAGTAGCACAAGGAACATGCAACAACAGCACACGCAAGAAATACCTTTCACTTTGCCGAATGCTAACATTGTGCGTTCTACTTGCAATTTTTTCTGCACCACGTTGCCGTGTCAGCTACTTATGTTGCCGTGTTTGAAACACGTAATGGTGGGGGATATCGGGATATAAATATTGACGTTCCTGTTCGTCAACACGATTTAATTTGAACCAAAAAGTTAACTTGGTGTGCTCTTGTCCTTATTCAGTGCTGCTTGTTCCTGTCCTTCTCGGAGTAAAATCTGCTGCTTATTTGGAAGGTGAACAGGAAGTCGTGAAATAGCATCACTCTGAGTGTGCATTGGAAAAGAGCATAAACGCCACACAGCTTCTGGAGCATATACATACTTCGCATCTAAAAAAATTTTGATTTTCGTTGTGATCGATGCGCTCATTGATTTCAATGTGATCAGTATCATGTCCTTTGTAAATGTATTTGTACACATACCCAGTAAACACAAAAACGTCTTTAAGTCGTCTTTAAGACGACTCTACAGATACTAAAAGGACGTCTTTAATAAACTCTCCTTGGTTGAAACGTGTAATGCTTTGAGACAAGTTTCAAAGACGTCTTGGAAACGTCTTCAAGACGAGCGCAAAAGCCGTCTTTAAAGGTCTCTAAGTGGTCTTTAAGACGTCTTTCAAGATACAAAATAGGACGTCTTTAATACGTCTCGATTTGGCTGAAATCTGTAACGCTTTGAGACAAGTTTCAAAGACGTTTCGAGACGTGTTCTAGACGAGCGCAAAAGCCGACTTAAAAATGACTGAAAACGGTCTTTAAGACGTTTTTCAAGATGACACAAGGACATTTTTGATATGATTTTACTTGGTTGAAATCTTTAACGCTTAGAAGCTAGTTTCAATGCCGTTTCCAGACGAGATGAGACGGAAACTTTAGTACAAATTCAAAACTTTAGTTTTGGTGTTAAACGCAATAAAAATGACAGACAATTATTAAATGCTCATTAGATTTCTGCGAAAGCAAGAAAGCTATTAAAACCGGCTTTGGTTCTTCGTTTTTTTCTTACTGTCCAAACCTAGCGGTTTTTTGAAAATTCATGCGTGCGTTTACATGAAACCAAAACGTCGTGCAACGCATGTCACCCAGCGAAGAAACCCTTTTAGATTTACAAGTTTCTTTGGTCAATATTAAATGGATTTTTAAGAGCATATACATATTTTAAGATGAAAACAAAATCTATAGAAGAAACTTCGATTTTTTTTGAACTGTGATCATTCTTTTCTAAAGAAGATTTCAACATTTTGTAAACAGAAGAGTAAAAAGGTATACATTTGTTGTTTGTTTTTAGTGAAAACACAAAACACCTTCGTTTGTTTCATGTATGGGCTGTTATTCTTTTTAAGCTGTGGATACTGAAGCTCAGCTTGGAGTCCTCCTCAGCTCCAACATAAAAAATGTGGGTCTAGTGATGCTTTAATGTATATAATTTTTTAATGTTTTAATGTTTGATTTGTTTTTAAGTTATTATATTGACAATGTCCTTTATTACAAATGGCTTTCCTCACAGCAAATTATGTAACAACCCAAAACTTTCCTTTCAGTTATATAAATATGTGTGTGTGGTTACTTAGAAGCTTAGAGCATGCATAGGTATATATATATAAAATTTCTGAATGATCAAAATCTTTGTTTTATTTTGCAATATTGGGAATTACGTTTGTAATTAAGGAGATTGATAGTACATATCAAATGTTTAAAGTTTATGATTTGCATACATAGTCACTGTGTGACATCTGAAAATATCAATATAAACATAAGCTGATTTTATACTCCCAAAAGAGGGGATGTTTTATGTCATTCAGATGTTATTAAGTTTATCGATGATGTATACGTATATGCAATGAAGTTTCGCATAGTGTCAATTACAGTTTGCAATGCCTTTGGGTGCATATGAATGTAATCAGAAATGTAATGTTATGTTGTAAAAATCATTCAACCTTTCTTAAACTTCCTACAGATTTCTTTTAAACTGATCATGAATTTCAACTTCGACGAAGAATGTAAGTGCATGCCATATTGTTAATCAAACTGAAATAGAAATTTCTGATATGACTTTAACTATATTATGTATGTTGATTTTAGTCGATATAAATGTATTTTGCATGACCAAAATTTATATGTTCTTGGGAAAATGTTTTGAGTTTATGAGTTATGATCATACTCATTAAGATACTGAAAGGATCCATGTATCTTTTATATTATTTTGTATCAACAAACATGTTGTTCAGTTTATTGGCAGTTACATTCATTATAATAAAGTTTCGCATTGTGTCAATTATGCCTTCAAAATGTCCTGAGAAGCACGTAATTAGGAATGTAATATATTGTAGAAATTATTCAACCATTCAATGATTCAAAATCATTCAAGTTTCAAGAATGCTATTACAGTATTTCATTTTTTTATATTTTCAGTTTCCAACTGATTTTGCAGAAATCTTTCTGCCCGTAAGGGCATCTTGTTTTATTCTGCAACAATGTTTTCAAAAAATATCTACACAAAACTTTAACTTTTTAAAATTTACAATAAAGGTATCTACATAAAAAATGTCTCCTTTTAAAATATCACTTGTTGTGTTATCACTCAAAAAGTGGGATATCATGACGATCGCGTCCTCACTTCACAATAAGTTTTACAGTTTTACATGTATAAATATAAAATAGTACAGTTGAATGATTTTAAAATGTCAAAATGGACCAATCACAAAAATGTAAGATAAAGAGTTAAAAAGTTCACGTTGCACTGCCAGTAAGTGTCGCAAACGCCAGTAAATGTCGCAAAATTGCCAGTAAGTGTCGCAATTCAACAGTAAGTGTCGCAAAATCGCCAGTAAGTGTCGCAACCAGAACTTTTAGTATCTTTATTTTATTTTTACAGTAAATGTCGTAACTTTATTCATAAACAACAGCAAATGTCGCATAAAATACACAAAGTGATTTTTGATCATTTAATGAGCAGGTACGAATAGGAAAGGCTTACTTTGAGAATTATGAAGTAGTTAATAGTATATTAGGGGCCGTTCATATGGAGGTGAGCTGGCCCGGTTAACCGGGCTGGCTCACTTGAATGAGATGAAATTCATCCATCGTTCATATGGCTTTTCTCATCCCACTTAACCGGGCTGGAGAATGTTGCTTAAATCACGTAAACAATAATTCGATTTTTGAAGCATGCGCACTTGTCTAAAATCTATCTCACCAAAGCGGCTGGTGTGTTCATATGAACAAATTTCATCTCACCTAGGTGAAATCCCGGTCAAATGAATAGAGATCTCACTTAAGTGAGCTAGCCCGCCTTTCATATGAACACAATTTATTTTTATCAAGATTTCTTAATGACAGTAAGAGGCTGTTCATATGGAGGTGAGCTGGCCCGGTTAGCCGGGCTGGCTCACTTAGCAGAGATCTCACTGTCATCGTATTCAAGTGAGCCGGCCCGGCTAACCGGGTCAGCTCACCTCCATCATAGAAATACGAAAAGAGATAGAATAACATCAAACTTTAGCTCACCTTAGCTCTATTCAAATTTCTATTCAATTTTCAAACAATGAGAATCCATGCGTGTTGCCTCGCCTCATTCTCTTTTATCCAATGTTTATTATTTTTTAACTACTCGGTAAAATTTGAAGTAAAAACCGAAAATTTTAAATCAAAAACGAGTATACTTAACAGGTTCATTCGTAAAAACAAACATGCTATCCTTATTAAGGCTTCTAAAAGCTACTTTTTTCAGAAAATCGGAACTGAATTCGTTTTTTCGTTTTTATGTTATAATGAAAAACATATTTTCGGTTTTTTATTTCACATACTCGAACGTTTGTTTTATTATTTTACGAACTAAAAGCGTTTTCAAGTTGTTTTCACTAGTACGACCTCCTAAGGAATATAGAATGTTGTGGTGTAAGTATCGGGACCGAAACTAATTGGCATCCTCTTAATTATGGTCATAAACATTGTTTACACTTTCTTAATTGTCGGCGAATAATTATCACGCCGAAAAAATAAATCTACCAATCAAAACCTCTGGTATTGAACAATAGCGCACGTGCACAGCTGTATTATTTTAAGTTTGTAAAAACAATCTCCTATTGTGCAAAGGTTGAGTGAGAAGAAAGTTATGTTTCTGCCAAACCAGATTATAAATACATTTTGAGTTTTTTACGAACTGGAAGAGTGTTGGCACCTAAGGATTGCTTGGATCGTTTACAAGCCGAACCGGATTTCTATCAACTGTCCATATTGAACAAACAGCTTGCAGGAAAAAATCAAGAGGTAGATGAGAAAAAAAGAGAGAGAATCATCATTTTGCAGTATAAATTTCCCGATCGTTATGAGACCAGAGTTTACAGTGGTAGTGGTTGCAGTGATCAATTCACTAGCAAACTACCCTATGAAAGTCTGGAATATTTGAAAATTACAAAGGCTGAAAACTTTAAAATTGTATATGAATCAACCGAGGACATCAATCGCGAAATACAGGTGTCGATATTATTAATCACTAACAATATCATAAGCGAGTTTGATGTCGAAAATAGAGACAAAATCTGTTTTTTTGGCATACTCGAGAGAGATCATAAATAAAACCAAAAGTACAAATTTCAATATTTCGTTATGACCCCGTAGATATCTCCACTTTGGGAACTTTTTAAGAACCATCCTCCTAACCAATCTGATCCTGCATTTTTCCTATTTGAGTGTTTTCAAAAATATATGCACATATCATAGAATATTGTTGAAAGATCAAAGATATTATTATGTTATTGATTGAAGAACATCGCCGGCAAACCCCAAAAGCAGAAGTCTTCCTTAAATTATGTTAGGGCAGGCTCTGCTTCGCTTTTAAGTCAAGTGATTGATCATGATTCTTTTTCAAACGAAAATAATTTGAGAATCCCGTAAAAAATAATTTAAGCCATAAATTACTTAGAAATATCAGCACAGGGATAAGCATCTAATCGTAGCAACTTCGAGTCTTTAAGTAATTCATTAATTTGATGAGTCATTTTGATGTACTTATTTTGCCTTCGAAATATATCTTTACGTTCATTCAAAGAACAATATGTGAATGCTGAAAAATTAAGCCTTTGTGACTACACAGTAGATCTCATAGTGTCTGCCATAAGTTACTCCTGAACATTTCGACATAAAATATCGAGTCATTGCATGAAACATAATTTACAATATTTGATGGAAGCATAGGGTGCATACATCATTTCTTTCTTATTACAATTCTATGCAACCTTATATTTGACTTAAAATGGCTGCCTGTCGTTTTCGGATGTAGTTTATACTCCTGAAAGATAGCTTTTTCACTGTGGTAGTGTACTGTAGCATCTTCGTCTTAGAATACATACCCTGCTTAAGAATTGTAAGATGCTTCCACTTAAACTCTTTATTATTACTGTTGGTGATAAGGAATCACAGTTGCATTTGCTACACCAGTACAACAAACAAACGTCTCAATTTTCTACAACAAATAACACTAGCCAGATAACTCATGGAAAAAAAGCTTGATAGTTCAAAAGATATCTACTGGTTCAACACCTTGAATAATAGGGACACCTTCCCAAATTCAAAATCCTGCTCAAGCTCTCTGTTTTGTTTCATATGTTATAGATTCGTTAAAAATGTTTCGCTTTATGTGTATTTTGAATATAGTTGCAGGTGGTTTATCCTTTGTTTATAATAAACTGGTACTTAAATTAATCTCTTCTATTCGAAATAATCATAAAGAGAAACTTTGAAACGATAATTTCTGTGCGATATTTACTGTTGATTTCAACGTTCGAGAAACAAAATGTTTTTTTTCGGTTTGCGACATTTACTGTTGATTTTGCGACATTTACTGTTGATTTTGCGACATTTACTGTTGATTTGCGACATTTACCGGCGACATTGCAATATTTAGCTACTGTTGACTGCGATGACCTACTGACATATCCTGTTGATTGCCACATTTATTAGTGTAACACTTTCTACATTGACGTATAAATCCAGCAGCAAATAGAAACCATTATTGTACACGTGAAAATTCCTGCTTCAGTTGTGGTGTGTCATCCTGACTTCAATTTAGCAACGAAGACTCTGATATGTTTAAGGATACTCCGTGAACATAACAAAAAGATAAATTCCGATGAAATACCAAGCACTCATTGACTGAAAAGCGACTGTTTAGTACAAAAAAGAAAAGTTTCAATTCTGCGAAGTTCGAAACGGCGTCTGCTTTTGTTTTTTCTCAACACCGGTGTCAATACGACAATATATCAAACATGGACTATGACACAGCATCTGGTTGTTGATCCAGCATTTTCCGTTTTTAAACTTCCTTCATTCCCTTCTCTTCCAAGGTAATCTGCGATCTTATGTACAACAATGGCTCTGCCATAAATGGTAGTTGCACCAATCAATATGACCAACCCTTCAGTTATATTTACAGTGGCTGTTCCACTGGACGTAGCAATTATATTACCTAGGTCTCCAACATGCCTAATGACGTCAGTTATTGCACTCCACTTCGCCTAGTTCGTGCACGTAAAAAAACATGTTTCTCTGACTCAATGTTCGCGACAACCTCATTTAAGTTTGAAGTCCCATCGTCATAAGTTGTCAATTGTTCCTTCAGCTCAATGGGTTAAAACACATTTGGCCTTTGCAAAATTATTGGTGATCTGGGTTTTTCATCAACAGGGAGGATATTCGGATAGTTACATCACCATTGTTGACGTTAATCACATTGTCCTAAAGAAAGTTGGCTTGTAACACCCAAATACTGAGTGTATTTCAAAATAAGATATGGAAATGGAAGTTCCAATATTACTTCAAGGTATGATATTTTATAACCAAAATTTTGTTATGTTGAAATATTTCCTGTTTTTTCATGTTTTATGTAAAAGAGATTAAAACGCTTGCATTTAAAACGGAAGTAGGCAAAAGTGTTATAAATTCAAGGACCCAGTCGTAAAACATTAACACAATTATAATAAAGTAAGTTTATAAGAGGATGCTCTTGTGCACTCAACATAACATCAGGACAATCAACTGAACCGACCTTGTTTCCTTCGTATCGCCATGTGATCATGTACTGTTAGAAACAATTCCATTTAAACTTCAGCCTTGCTTGACCACTCTATATGCTCATTGCAGTTCAAGTTCGAAAAGTTTCCCTCAAGGTTGTTTCGCCTAAACGCCATCGAAAATCGGATTTCTTTTGAGTGGTCAAGGTAACTGATTATCCCAACTACCCTTTGACTAAAATATTTGTAGCTTATCGAAAAAAACGTGTATGCATATAGTTGATATCAGGTTGGACCTTTTACCGAAGTTATAAAAGATATCAATATGTCAAACAATAAATGTCAATTGAAATGAACAATCTACCAGTGGCCCCGTAATCTTACTACAATCGGATGTCTTGATAAAGGAATGCATGCAAAATGTTATGCGGCACTATTCTACAGCTTCATAAACTAGTATAAATCACGAAGGGTTACCTGACAAAAAAATCATTAACGAAAGAAAGGTCTTTAGAACAGCTGTGCTGTAGCATGAGAAAACATTTTTCAATTCTGTCAAAAAATATAAAAACAATATCTTTTTCAGTTTTTCTTAATTATTGGCAAATTTCAATTTCAGGTTTTTTCTAAACTGGTTACAAAAAAAATTTAACATCTAGGTTTTAATTTTTGATAAATTCTTTTCTGGTTTTAGTCAGGTGACTATTGGAATAGCGTTTTGTTGTTTTCGTACTCAGAATCAAATTTCCAACACTTTTATCACAAAGAAAAAAGATAGAAATGACGTCACCATCCATTTCAGACATTTGGCTTTTGTCTTTTGTCTTTGTAGTCAAGATCAGAATCAAATTTCTAACAATTCCATAAAATGATATAACTAACATAACGATCGCATCGAGCAAAACAACCTAAACACAGAAATGAAGAAAAGTGGGAGTAAACATATCTGCTTGATATCTGCTTGAAAACGAACATGACTTAGAAGAAGATTTTGATTATTTTGTAACATCATATTCCTTAAGTATTGCAACACGAGAAGAAGCCACGATCAGGTAATAAGAGCAATTTTCGACATTACCTGATTGACATGAATTCACCAAACCCTTCCTCCAGTTGCAAGATAAACTTTCGATAAAATGGCTGTGTGAATAGAAGCTTTAAGCCTGAAAAAACTTACTGGGATTATATTATATTTTTGTTTCTAAGTATATGGATGTTTATAATTACCTTATTATCCCGTTTTTACCACCCCCGCCCCCCTTGCATTTACACCCATGGGCTCCAATACGGACCCATTTTCAGCATTCGAGAAAAAACAAAATCATTCTCAGGTGCACCTTTTTTTCTACAAATATCAGTCAAATTTACACGGCTTCCTTCTTAAATAATTCTTAATTAGCAAATGCCCCTTTTATGTGGACGCATATGGGTCCTTTACTTTGTATAATCCAGGGACTTCCAGTCCATTTCCTCTTGAATTTGGTCGGCTGCCAACCACTTCCACTGTAACATTTAGACCGTTTACCGATATGTACGTTTTGTACGTAACGTCATACTACTCTCGTATGTGATCTATTTCTCATATTTTTATTATCCTTTTTGGCCAAATTGGAGGATTTTTTGTACGTATTTTTTTTTAGCCCACGGGCTTAAATGCTGACTACTTTTTGAAAGAAAAAAACTGATTCAACATTAAAAATCCGCTTTTAAGCCCATGGGCTTGAAAACGGTATAATAGGATATTCCCATTGTCGGAAGTTCCGAGAATACAGATATTTTCTGCTTTTTGTTCTATGCATTTGCTTCAATCAGGAATTTATCACAACTTCCATCAATAAAGTTTCTGGATAAATTGAATGCTACGTCAATAGGTTTTTCATTGAATGAATATGGGATTGCGTAACTAAGGAAAAAAATTGTAAGATACTAATCTGATGCACGTCATCAAATTAGCAACCTAGCAACTATCAATTATTAAAAGACAAAAAATATCAATAATCTTCTGTCGTTTTAAACATACAAATATAATTTTTAGGAACTATTCAATCAGTTCAATTCAGTTATGTGAAAGTTCTCAAAGCAGTCGTATCATGATGCAGGAAAAGCAGTGAAAGTACATAGGAACAAAAATGGTAGATTTTAGTTGGTTTATTTATTGAGGGGGATTTATGGGTCTAATACCAGAATATTCAACTGCATAACCGTATTCTCTCTAATAAGAGCCCGGGCGCCAAAATTTGTTTGGAAATTAAGGGAGGGGCTTACTAGAGAGAGAGGCGCTAATTGGAGAAGGGTGCTTATAAAAAAATTTTGAAATTGTCATGCTAGCTGTGAACGAGACATTGCTTTTTATCATAAGAGAATAAAAACCACTGTATTTTTCGTGGCAACGAAATAAGATTTTGTCCTCATGACTTACATTTAGACATCACAAAATTATAGTCTTCCGTTTCTATTACAGAATTTTCGCTTTTTGTTCAAAGAAATATTTTGTTTTAACCAGTATTTAATGTTCTTGAATTTTGTTTCATTTAGAAATACGTTCAATAGAAATCAAACGAGATAACTGAATTCAAATATTAGCGTATAGATTTTTCAAATAATTCAGATTGTGTATCCGTATGTTTTGGGGTTTTTGGGGTTTTTTACAAAATGAGGGAATGGATGGTTTTACTTTTTGGAAATGTTATCTTGGCAATCACTCAAGAGATTAAAATTGTTGATTTCGGACATGATGTCAAGTTGAAGTGTGAAAGCAACGCCACATCGTTTATTTGGAAGAAGGGTAATACCCATTTATCTCCCAACAAGACAGTTCTTGATCTTATTTCCGTTAAAGAAGAAAATGAAGGTGTTTATTCATGTTTCGATCTTTCAAATGATGTAGAACTGATATCATACAATGTTTCATTGAGACCAGGTAAGTAGAAAAAATTCAAAAAAATGTTCTACAAGACACTAAGCACCTTATGGTGCGAGATGATAAAAATCTTACCATGACAGATATTGTGATTGAAAAACACTTCACATAACATAACATAAAGTAAAGCCTTATTTTTTTCTTACTTATGAGCTTTGGTGCCATAATAAAACATATTCATACACATAAGCCTAAAATGTTATATTGTGGAGTCGAGTGTTTTCCCCAGCAATGTTTTCAGTTTTGCTTTTATTGTTTATGTATGTAAATATGTAAGTATCTAATGTATGCAACGTGGTCCCAAAACTTATACTACCGCTGGTAGTAGTAGGCAGGAAGAAAACCATCTTTTGTAGCACTCAACCTAACCGGAAATTTTATCAATGGAAGTTGGTTTTTGATTGAAACTATTCAAAAGTTTGAATTGGACCTTCTTTGTAACGCCCTCGTTTTCGAGAAGTGATGAAATCAGCATTTTTTGGTCAGACGAGAATGAAAATGCTCAACTTTTGGAATTTTTAGTCTCAATCGATAGATATTGACAAAAAAAGGATAATATAATAAGAAACATGGGTCTGAAAGTCAGAAGTTATGAGGCATGAAAGACAAGGCTAATGACGTCAGTAATTTCGACATTCAGTCAGTGTATCTTAATCATTTTTCACCCATTTTTCATATTTTTGTACTCTAAACGGCACAGAATCAAATTTCTAATATTTCTATTACAAAATAAAATGCTATAATGACGTCGCCGCTTTTGACGTTGCGTAACGTCATCACTTTTTGCCAAACATCACAGTGCAGCGATTTTTCACCCATTTTGCAAGTTTTCTATCCAAACCGATGATGAAAATGTCGTCATTATTCGTGACGTCATTCATTATTATCTTGCGTTAAACAATTCTTTATATCGGTCATCGTAGGATCTACCTCTAAATAGACAAAAATGATAATCTTATAATATCAGACTAAAATAAATAAATAAATGAGATACTTTTGTTACGGCAACAGAATTCTTTCTTAAAGGATGCCAGCGGAATAAAACATTTAACTGTAGATGCTGCCGCGTAGAATGTGCTCGGCTGGCTAGGATAGGGAAGATTTTATCTTTAACTTGCAATACATTTTTGCTTTTAGTTACACAAGCAATTCTTCAGTTTTGCCATTGTATCAAACGAATTTTGGTTGTCTTTTCTCTGTTCCGTTATCAACTTTTTTTTTTGCTTTTCCACAGTTTTCGAACAGATAGTTAATATAATAGTTAATATAAGCTGTAATCTGCTGAAGAGCACTATTTTTGGTTATAGTGGATTGTACATTGACAGAAGATGACGGAAACGTCCGGCAAAGACCACATATAGACTCTAATGGGTTTAAAAACACAACTAAATATGTTGGTGAGAATGTTACGTTGAACTGCTATGAAAGGAATAGCGAAACTGTTCATGAATTTCTGTGGATAAAATGGATTTCACATTATGATGAGAAAAAACTTATCAATCTAACAAAAGACATGACCATTAACCAAACTCTTAGAAATCTCAATAGCAGTAAATTCGAAGTAGTTGTTCAAGAGAAACTGGAATGTGATAAAAAAATTGTAAATCATGGTAACGCATTGCGAAAACATCTAGTTTTGAGATTAAAATTAATTAATCTCGATGTTCAAGATGCTGGAAGGTATACTTGTATAACGAAAAATAATCTTGCTGTGCTATATAAGACGTTATATCTAGATGTGAAAAAAAAGAAAGGTGCGTTTGAAATTTTTAATTCAAAACATTATACATCTATATCCATGAACATTGAACTTTAATGAAGCCTTCAAACGCTCTTAGCTTTTGAAGCATTTGAAGCTTATGAAACGTTCTTAAAGGGTTCTTCCAACCTATTGTAGGTGGTACTGAAGCTACGAGCTCCTCAGATCAAATCACTTTCCAAATCGTTTCAATTGCACTTGGCTCTTTAACATTAGTCTTCCTTCTCGCCATGGCATGGTTGTTCTTCAAAATGCATCATAGGAAGAAATGTAAATCTTCCTTGGAAATCCTTATGAAAAGCTTGATAGATAAACCTGAGAAATTCAAGCGTTTAAGAGGCTTCTCAAACAGCACTTCATCTGCGCTTTCATCATTACTGAAATCAGAAGTTGTAGCAGATTGTCCATCATATGGTAATAACAGTAACTATTCTCTTTTTAATGATCATTATACTAAACCTTGCTCTAAGCCACTCTAACACACAAACAACACCCACTCCCACCTACTTAAACGCCATTGCTAGCAATGTAGTGCTCTTTTATTATTGTTATTGTTATCATTGTTATTATTCGTTTTTATTTATCATCCCGGCTTTAAAACTCGTCTGTTAATTCCTATTCTAAGATACTGAGAAGCTTGATGTTATTGTTAAAAATTATGACATTCCACAACTCTTCAATTATTCCAATATGGTGAGAAATCCTGAAATAACGTTTCCAGTAAAATGAAGATTATTCGATTAAACTGGTTAGTTACTCAAAACTGCGGTAGAAACTAAAACACAACTTTTGGAGTTCTCTATTTTGTAAATTGAATTACGTTGCTTCATGGATGTTTTGTAGATGTCTGCGAACTTCAGTGTGACCTTGAATGGGAAATTGATCGAAGTTGCTTGCGGATGGTAGACACACTTGGTGAAGGTGCATTTGGTGTAGTGATCAAATCAGAGGCTTTTGGTTTAGTAAGAGATGGAAAAGAACACAAGATCGTTGCAATAAAAATGCTAAAAGGTATTCACTATATCAAAGCTGAAAAATCGGAAAACCTTTTTACAAAAGTTGTATTTCAAGTTAGATTGATTCCAAATGAGTACATTAGTTCGACAAATAGCTTTGAAATTCAATTTGCTGAAACAAGAAAATATGACATTTTGATTGGCTTAGTAAAAAGAGAATAATAATTAGCACACTGCAATAATGTTTTGTTTTTTCTTGTCCAATTTTTAGCTTAAAGTGATCACCAACCACATTCTATTGTTATTGTTATGAATTAATACAAAGTTACTTCCATCTTAGCTGATTCCACTGAGAATGAGCTTCTAGACTTGATATCAGAAATGGACGCTATGAAGCGGATTGGCAGACATCAAAATATCATCAACTTTCTTGGTTGCTGCAGCAGGACAGGTTATAGATTGTTTGATGCTTTACATATACCAATTGCGCATATGGATCTACCATTATGATTTACCAGATTGACCCTTAATTTGCATCCAGTCTTTTTGTAAAACATCTCAATGGATCGTTAAGAAACTAATGAGTTTTTCCAAACTTATTTTTTCGATTCTCTTTTCTTCTTCTTTTCCATCTCCTACAAAAAATACATCAAGAAAAATACCAAAAGATACAGATTCTATCGATATAAAATTTATAAAAATTAATCGTAATTTAATCGTAATTTCCCATAAGAGAACATCAAACCTATGATAGAAAAGCCTGGTGGCAATTAAGAAGGTGTTAAATCACGTCACCCAAGGTTATCGTTTATGATTAGATCCTATTTGGGTGGTCATGGAATACGCCCCTCACGGGAATTTAAAGCAATATTTACGTTCGAAAAGACCGCCCCAAGACGATAGTGATCAACCGCTAATCACATTAAAAGAAGTGGTCTCATTTGCTTTACAGATTGCCAAAGGAATGATGCATCTAGTGCGTAGAAAGGTTAGGTTTTTTATCACCTTCTTGTGTATGGAACTACACGCCATAAGGCAATAATAGTAAACTTTAATAATTTTTATCAAGGGTGGAAAAGTATACAAAAGTGTAGGTGGAGATGTGAGAATCAATTTTAAATTATTTGACATAACCAATTATCTTTTTAGTGTGTGCACCGTGATCTTGCCGCTCGAAACATTTTGGTTGGACATGATTTTGTAATCAAAATTGCAGATTTTGGCCTTGCTCGAAATCTCGTTGAGACTCACTATTATCGGAAAACAACCGAAGTAAAAACGTTTGTTTGCGAGCATCATTGTTTACGGTTCCTATGACAGCTTTTGTCAAAATCGTTTCTAACCACGTTTTTTAGAGACATGTACCAGTCAAATGGTTGGCAGTAGAAGCTTTATTTGAGCGAGTGTACACAACTCAAAGTGATGTCTGGGCGTTTGGTATCGTCCTTTGGGAAATTTTTACGTTAGGTGGCTCCCCATATCCTGGCATACCTGTCGAAAGGTTGTTTAATCTACTGAAATCGGGATATCGAATGGATAAGCCACAGCTTTGCCCTGATGAGATGTAAGTGGAACACTGCAATGTAACTAAAACAAAACCAGATTCCTCTAATATATTTTTGTTGTGAAAGTTCAGTCAAGTGTTTCTGGTAAAGT
Source organism: Turritopsis dohrnii (assembly GCA_027922465.2). Lineage (NCBI taxonomy): Eukaryota > Metazoa > Cnidaria > Hydrozoa > Anthoathecata > Oceaniidae > Turritopsis > Turritopsis dohrnii. Next base: position 116,889 of record BQMF02000579.1, on the reverse strand, counting down.
TTTAAAAAATCTCTGCGAAGGAGTGCATTTCTATATAAATATGAACACAATTTCAATAAAAATTCTCTCCATCACAGTGACTTTTTGATCATTTTGTTTTACTTTCATGCAGATATGGCATTATGACTGATTGTTGGAACGAAGATCCAAACGATCGACCATCATTTAGCAATCTTGCAGAACATCTGGAAGAGTTTTTGGAAGCAGGTGCCAATCAGGTGAAATTTGATGTTCAATTAAAATGTTTCTATTTTACAATACACTTTGTTGCTTAATTTGTTGCTAAGCATTATTCGAAAGTCCCGTCTTAAAAACCACGTTTTAGTTGTTTAATTAAAGTATCTAAGTATAAAGTCTAGGACATTCAAATCTTTACATAGAGCGCACAACCTACTACTACAACCTACTAAAACAACCTAGTGCGACAATTTCAAAAAATGTCCTGCAGCTGTACTACTGCGTGAAATACTATAGAATACGCTTATTTTCCTGTCCGTATCAGTCCGTATTTGATCTGAATACGATGTCATACGGATTTGTTATTCAGCTAGAATACGACCCCAATATTCTTCGTATTGGGACTTTTTTAATACGGATGACAATATAACACCGTATACGAATATTGATAAATACGAAATCCGCATATAGAATACGGAAGCGCCAGGATTAAAATACGACTTTCTGTATTCGCCGTATTATGATACAAGATAAACCGCTTTTCGATTTTTAAATACGGAGACCTCTGGATCTAAATACTCATACAGTGTATCCAAGCTTGATATACGGGAAAATACGAGTATTAAATCTAGTCGACATTTAATCGTGATTGGCTTACGTGGAAACAAGGATCTCTCTCATTGGTTTTCACAATGTTCAATTTAATTGGACGAGGCGTTTTCGCTTGGGTGAAAGACATTGATATTTGAATCGCACTGCATAATGGTTACTACGAACCTTCGTAATGTAATACAGAAAGGGAAGAAATGAAATATAATTTCTCATGGCAGTATTTATACTCTTAACAACAAATGCAACAAAAAGAGTTTACAGTATGATAGCAAATACTACAGAAGACAAGCAAAACAGGAAATATATTTATCAATGTTCATCATGAAACTGAGGCATGCCAATTCCTCTTGCCATATTCAAAGATATCCTCCACAGCACTACTCACTTTCAGGATGAACATAGTCATCTTTCACAAATTGGGTGCATCGAGAATCAGGTTGTCTATCTGATGGATCACCATAAATGCGAATCACCCCAATTGCATTGTCGCAACGCTGAATTAAATCATTGACTTCATCTTTACGCCACGCAAGTGTTCTGAACACCCTCACAGCATTCGGATCTTCATCATTTGATTCTTCATCCGACATGGCCCATGCATTTAGTTGACTCCACAACTGTTGGTCCTCCTCACTTTCTTTAATGGCAGCAGCACGTGCTTGAAGTAACTGTAAGAAATTGTTCCTTTTAATGAAGCTGAAGTGTTATCTTAGATTCAGTTACTTTCATTCAAAGTGTCAAAGTTCAAAATACCTGATAATTCTAAATTCTTACCTTATGACGCCTTGTTATCTTAACTCTATTCGATCTCTTTCGCTTTCTTGTGCCGGGTGTTTGCTGGTTTTCCTTATAACTTCTCTGCAATGACTCAAAGTAGCGATTCACTGCCTCTAGATATAGAAAACAAAGCAAAACCTTAATAAGTGAATATACTAAATAATATAATATACATTATACAACAATAGAAAATCTAAGAAGACGGGAAATTGAAACTGATCAGCTTACTTCTTAATATACTCTGTTCTACACCAGTGTTTTGATCATTCAGCCCTTGCAAAATTCTGGAGTTGACAACTGAGTTAGTATCTGATGTAAATCTAAGAGGAAACATAAAGAATTAAATATTGAGAGCAATAACAAAGTTTTTTTAACATATCATAGCAGTTTAAAAAAGCACTTCTCAGTTTACATACTTTTCATTAAAATTCCATCCACCTTCATTAGCAAGTGGTCTGTAAAGGTCATGGACCATTATTCTAGATAATTGTTTAAACAATATTATTAACCAATCTGTTCTAATGAAATATTAAATCAGGAAATAAGTAAGGGCACTTACTGACACTCCTAAAGGAATTTTCATTTTTTTGGATGCAGGTTTCTCCCTCATTTCATCTATCTCTCTTCTTAAAGAGTTAATTTCTTCCTGCAGCTCCACAACATCCTTCAAATGCTCAGCACGTAGCTTACTTATTTGTTTTTCCATCTCATCTTGTAGATTTGTAACAAGTCTAAAAAGATTAGTTTAAACTGTTACCGTAAGTATTCAACTGGTGACTACATAATATCACATAACATTAACATAAATCAAAGCATACCTAAGAATAGTGTTGTTGTTGTTTGATCCTGCTGCTCTTTCTTCAGTCGAGTTGTGTCTTAGAAAATACGACATTGAAGTTTGATTTGCAGGAGGAAATTATTTTATGAAAAAAATGATAAGAAAAGACGAGTGATAAGCTACCTTTCAGCAGAGGAAGGTGAATCTATATTCACCAGAGGTAATGGTGTGCCTGGTGACTTATTCTTTGGTAGAATCACTTTAAGGCCTTTTGGAGTTGTAGTTTGTCTCCCCAAAAAGTTTACTGCTTGAGTGTTAGCCATAACTGGTAACTGTTTGGTAACGTGGATGTAACAGATGCAGATTATTAGCAACCAACGTGAATGTCAACTGATTCCGAGACGAAGATGAAAAAGAAAGAAACGAAAGCATGTTTCCGATCTTCAATGATTATCTAAATTTTCAGGACTCGCTTTAAATGGATTTTAGTATACTATATTGTTTAAATCTTTGATTTGAATAAAATGTATCTCAGTTTTAAGGCACATCATATATATGCTTGCTTTCTTTTTTCAAATGATTAGAGGGTCCTTTCATTTTAATATCATGGTCTGTAATATTTTGTTTTAAATAAATTTGGCACACTTCCTGCACATGTGGAAAAAAAATTCAAAATGGATTCCATGAAAAGAAAGCGTGCTAGTCGAAAATTGTGTGTCTATTGTAAAGAAAGTGTCTCAAAAACAAGTTTTTATGTGAAACATCGGAATGGAAAGTGTCTGGAAAATAAAAGCATCAAAATATTGCCCCCTCAAGCAAAACTTGCAAATGCTGTGGAAGAACAATCATCATCATCAACAGCATCAAATGAGCATCAATCTGGCAACCATGATGATAGTGTTGACTTTGTCTATTCGATGGACATTGAAATTGAAGGTATAAAATTTGTTCTTCTATTTTAATTGCCCACCTAGACTTAATAGGTCATTATTGTTGTAGTTGATAGAAGTTGTTATGCATCTTAAAGCTAGAATACAACCTGGGACTCATCATGTGTTAGTCAAATTTTGGTCGAAGCCGTAATTTTCTGATCTATAGATGAGTTTCTTAGTGACGTAATGTTTATAAACACCAGTGTTCTTTGCTCGATAATTACGGTATATTGCAACTTAGAATATCATTAATCAAGTCATTTTCCTGTGAGTATGCGCACGCAGCCTCGCAGGAAATAAAAGTCTCTTTATACACTTCAAAATGTTGTCACTTTATTTGGTTCTCTGGAGTCCCTTTAAAGACAATCGACATTAGAAAGTTTCAATACACATTAGCACTTCCTATCTATTTTCGTACATTGTATTTGATTTTTAGTATGAGGTATAAAAGTGTATAATTAACATTGGAAACTCGTCTATATGGTTCACATAAGTTTAACTATGGTTTGGTTTTCTGACTATTCTAACTCATTGAAATAGATCTTGACTTGTGGAGAAATCAGCAAAGATTAAGATATTTTACCTGGGTTACCGTTTGAAAATATAGAAACCAGGGTGGAGGATATTGGTAGCTTATTTATTGGAGGATTTTTATCCACCAGGTAGTAAAACAATTCCACAAAACCCTTGCTCTAATTTACTACAAACAAATCATTATGAAGTACTGGGCTGAAACATGAAATTGTTATTTATGTTTAGTTAACCACAGCGAAAATAACAAATAGGGTAGGCAAAGTAATGAAGTAATGTACGTTTAACAGCAAGAGACATTTTAAATTTTTTTTTTTAAGTTATTTATTAAGTCAGCAATAGGTTCCGTACGAAATGATGTCATCATGGGAAACTATAGTTACTTTTTAAATTTTTTCTCATTGGTAATTTTTTCACTCAGGCTGACACAGGCAGGGAAGCTCCTTCATTCTTGTTTTATCGAGAAAGCTATATTAAATCTTGCAACTTTTTTATTTATGTTGATGTTACCACCATAGTTGATTTAGTTATTCGTAATGTTAATGCTGTAATAATGTAATGATTTTGTATATGTTAACCACTAATTTTTAAAATTGTTGATTTGAATTTGCTACTAGTAATTTTTTGACTGTCGGAAATTGAACCCAGATACTTATTGACTTTCAGAGAATGTATATACCTGGGTGTCCTGGCTATAAGGTACCAGAAAATAGAAAGGTTTGACATGGACTTTTCACTAGTACTTTCAGCTCTGCTTCCTAGAGCATTTGAGATTGTCAAAACATTGTTTTTGTTCATTAACAGTGCCAACTTTGGGTTTCAAGTTTGAATAGATGATTTAATTTATGAGTAAGCCACCATATTTGAAATTATTTGTATACATCTTAAACGGGAAAGGAAACGTTTCTCATTTCACTAAATTTTAAGCTGAAATCTGCTGATGATGAGAGATTTGCCTTTTTGTATGAGTCTGTTTTGCTGTTTTCATTCTATATGTTCTGTATAAGAAACTCTGAAAAAATGGAAAAAAATTTGTTGAGCAATCCAGGAGTATGGAAAGCAGTTCTTCAAATATATGCAAATTTTTCTCCTCATTATAATTACGAATTAAGAACGTACTTTCATTAAGTTATTCTATCTCACTTTCCCAGTTATAAATCACTCTATCCTTTCATTTCTTAATAATCCGTAGAAACAAACAAAGATTATTACTAATTATTGTTATTGTTATTATTGGTATTACTTCGTTTTCACAGTTATTAAATTTTTATTATTATTTTCCAATCACGTAAAATATCAGATCACACGCATAAATTTCAAGCAACGTGTGGTTGTACAGGTAAGGTACCATGATGCATGCGATTTTAATTGCACACGTAGGAAATTTTACAAGTGCGTTCTATTACACACATGGTATTTTTAAAAGGAGAAGATTGATAAATAAATCTTATATTTGCTTTAATATAGAGGCGTCCCTTGTTTTCATAAAAGAATGAGAGACTATTGTCAGTTATGCTTTTATGTGAACTCTTTATTAATAGATACATCAATTTCTGATGGTAACCTGTCGGAATCATTAGAGCTAAGTGATGGAAATGCATCTGATTATAATCCCAATGAAAATTATGGTGATGAAGAAAATTTAAGATTAATGGAGGTTAGTACCATTTGTTATATCATTTGATTCTTTTTGATTTGATTATGAAACTGGTAATTTTGATGCCTCTTGGCAGGACAATGAAATGGAATTTTGGATCGATGAAGCTTCTACTCCGTTGGATGATTTTTCTGTCCCAACACCAGTGCTGCATAACCCATTATGTGATTTAGTGGCAAAAATCTTAAAGATGTTATTATTTTGGCAAGCTGCTCAATTTTTGTCAGATAATGCAATGGAATCATTACTTGGTATTATGGTAAAAGTGATGCAAGTATTGAATAGCTGCTTGAAAAGTGATAAATTACAAGACCTCATTGATATACTTCCAACAACGCTTTACAAAGCAAGAAAAATACTTGGCGTGGACCGTGATAATTTTAACAAATATGTTGTTTGTCCTAAATGTAATGAAACATATTGTTATGATGAGGCTTATGAAATTAAAAATGGTAAGATACTTTAGATTTTAATTCTTGTTTTCTTTAAGTATGGAATATAGATGGTACTTTAATCCGAGAAACTTTCGAGAAAGAAAGTCATGAATTTCGCAAATTTGACCTTTTTTCGCGAAAGTTTATCTCGCGAAATTTTGCTCTTATTTCCAAGTTGCAAAAGTTTATCCAGTAAAATTTCGATTTTATTTGCAATTCTTTAAGTTTTTTAGCTACCAAAATGTCGGATATGTATTTCAAAACCTATGTATATAATAAGGGAGGGAAAGATTTGCCAATTTGATCTTCTTGAAAACATTTTTTTTCTTGTAAGAAATCAGTCATATTTTGATACACAGATATGATAGACACTGTCAAATATTATTTATTTATGTAAAAAATGTTTTTCAGTCGTCAACAATGACAATATCAGTTGATTCCTTTCCCTGTAGTATGTTATCTTCCATTTGCGGTTTCCTTAGTATGAGTATGACAATGGCGGCGATGATGAGGAGTGGGGACCAGAAGGTGCTAGAAATGTTTTTGATGACGTTTTCAATGAACTGGATGACGAACAATCTTTGTAGTTTTTGAATTAATTTATCTTCATTTTATTTGTAGTAAACGAAAATTACAAATGCATGCATTTTGTCAATTTTCTTCAAAATTCCTTTGTTTTCTAAAAACTGTCCTAAATTATTTCAAAAAATTCCTTCACGCGAAAGTTTATCTCGTGAAATTTTGTGTATTTTTCAATTCGCGAAAGTTTATCCAAAGCATTTCACAAATTTTTGACCTCGCGGAAGTTTCTCGGATTAAAGTAGTATCCAGAAAATGGCAAATATGAATTATGTCAAAAACGCTATTTCACATACGTCACAATTTTGAAGATCTAATTCTCAATCTTAAATTCTAATTTAATTGTTCTTTTAACATTTTCTTCCCTGTAACTATGAGTTGGACTGAAGCAATTTGGTTTCAATAGTGCAATCAGTAACTATTATACCACAATGAATGGTTATTACTTTGTGTTTAGGGAAAACTATTTCCAAACGCTGTCACAAAGTCGAATTCCCATTGCATACACAGCAACGATTCAGAAAACCATGCAACACGCTTTTGATGAAAACTGTGTTGAATTCAAGTGGCACAAAGACTTTTCTTTATCCTTACAAAGTTTATTGTGCTCGCAGTATTCAAGTAACCCTTGAACAAATGCTTCTTCGTCCTGGCTTCAAGCAGCTTCTGCACAAAGGTCCAATTGGAGAGTTTAACACCACTGCAATGACTGATGTTTGTGATGGAGAGTGTTTCAAATCTTTCAAGGACAATGATGGATTTCCTTTTTTTCAAGATAAAAGAAACCTTGGTCTGATGTTGAATGTGGACTGGTTCAATCCATTTAAAAGAACAGAATATTCTCTTGGTGTCATTTATCTTGTATTGTTGAATCTTCCTCGGAGTCATCGATTCAAATGGGAAAATGCCATAACTTTAGGAGTTATACCAGGACCCAAGGAACCAACTTTAACAATAAATAGCTTTCTGCGACCTCTAGTAGATGAATTGGAGAATTTATGGAATGGAATTATTTTTAATGAACATGGATCCTCAGCTGTTTACAAAGTTGCTTTGATTGCTACTTCCAGTGACATCCCAGCAACAAGGAAATGTGGTGGCTTCATGGCGCACAATGCAAACAAAGGTAAATTTGGATTCTCAAGAAACAATAAGATTGTTTTTTTTTATAGTGGAAGGTTATTGTTTGCTTACAAAGAATCAAAAATCAAAAATCTATTTGTCCTTTATTTGTTTTTGTTAGTTTTTCTTTTTGTTTTAAAATTTAGGTTGTAGCAAGTGCTTAAAGTCATTTCCTCGAGATGAAAGTAACAAACCTGACTATTCAGGTTATCAAACTGAAGAGTGGCCAGTGAGAATCGGCAAATCTCATAAACGACTAGGTGAACAATGGTTACAAAGTTTGAACAAAAAGTCGAGAGATGAAATTGAATTTCACCATGGTGTGCGATACAGTGAATTGTTTCGCTTATCTTACTTTGATCCTGTTCGTATGCATCTTGTCGATCCGATGCATAACTTGATGCTTGGTAAATAATTTCTTTCATATTTTCCCAATTACTATGTTACTGCTGTATATTTTTTTCCCAAGTAGAGTGTTCTTAACCCTGGCAAAATCAATAGCTGATTTCCTCTCCTTTATTGGTTGATTTTAAACAGGAATAAATTGATTCTAATGCATGTTGTCAACATAGCATCAAAAACATCCAATTTAGATTAACCCTTTTTCAAATTAGAGTGATTAACTTTTAATTAAGACAAAAAGTTTGTAAATGGCATGTTATTTGCTTATGCAAATGAATATTTCCTTACCTGGATTAGTAAAGTATAAGTTGAGTATTATTGAGATAATTTTGTTTCATATAAATAGGTATTGCTAAACATACTTTCATGGTGTGGATGGAATTGGGCCTATTGACTGATCAGAAGTTGCTTGCTATAGATAAAAGAATGGAAATGATAACTATGCCATCAGATGTCGGCAGGTTGGCTCGCAGAATATCTAAATCTTACAAGACTATGAAGGCAGATGAGTGGAAACACTGGACTTTGGTTTACTCAATGTTTTGTCTTCGTACTATATTGAATCCTCATGATTTAAATATATGGAGTGTTTTCGTAAATGCGTGTACCCTATTCTGCACCCGGGCAATCACTGCAGAGCAAGCAGAGAAAGCACATGGCTTAATGAAAATGTTTTGCAATTTGTTCAAAACAAAATATGGAAAAGAACATTGTGTACCGAATATGCATCTGGCTCTGCATTTAAAACAATGTATTTTGGATTATGGGCCAGTGTATGGATTTTGGTGTTTCAGCTTTGAACGTTACAATGGAACACTAGGAAGATACCATACAAATAACCACGCTATATCGATTCAGATAATGAGAAAGTTTGTATCTGGTAGTCAGCTTACTATAATTGCTGATTGTCCAGATGAGGGTTTAAGTACTTTTGAAAACGAGCATGAAAAAGCAAGACAGATGATTGACCTAAATAATCGAAAGAAAGTATGTGGCATTGACTTGGAGTTCAGATGTGAAGTAAACTTGTCTATGGTTCGAAAATGCACTCTGGAACAAGAACATTTCAATGAAATTACTGCTATGTTTCAAAAATTGTATGGTTGTCCTGTCAGGGTTACTCAATTTGTCAAAAAATTGAGCCGTGTTGAGTTATTGAATGAAACATTGGCAACAAATAAATACAGAGGCAAGAATTTACCATACAGTTTAGTAATTGCACGTCACCCCGGAAGTACCATCAATGACTTTGAGACTATGGAAAAACGACCAGCTATAATTTCGGAATTACTTGAAGTAATAATTGTAAGGGAAGAGAATGGAAAAGAGTTGTTTATCCCACATATGGTTGCTAATTGTATTTGGCTGAAGCCCTGCGAGCATAAAAACTTGTTTGGCATTAATAATCACCTCAAACTTTGGTCAACTGAGTACGAACAATCTTGTTTCATACCGTTAAAGTTTGTTGTTGGAAGATATGTTTGCTGCAAAGAAGAAGTAACGATAAAACAAGTAGGAACAATCAGATTTTCAGATGTGGTGAATGTGGTTATTCCTTTACCATCCAAGTCAATTGTTTAAGAGTGTAGGAAATAAATGATTTAATCCAGTTTACCCATTTGATGATATAGAAATAAGTTTTTAATAACAGTTTTATAGATTTTTAGAATTAATGACTTCGTTACCATTCTTTTGTTTATCTTTCAATATCAAGTTATGGTAGTACATGTATATAATATGCTAAAGTTTTAGTGTTTTATTGTTTATGTGGCACTGTTTTGTTACCTATGATCATTCTTTAACTTAAAAATTAAGTTTGAACTATGAGTGTTTCTATCTGGCTTGACACTTCAGGTGGTTGGAGTCAGTGAACTGACTGCCTTTTAAGATGGCGTGTCTGACACTCAAGTTTACTTTTTTCATTCTTTTTGCTTCACTTTTTTGACTTTTAACTTTTTTTAATGTAAATTGAATCAAACTATGAGTGTTGCTATCTGGCTTGACACTTCAGGTGGTTGGAGTCAGTGAACTGACTGCCTTTTAAGAGGGCGTGTCTGACACTCAAGTTTACTTTTTTCATTCTTTTTGCTTCACTTTTTTGACTTTTAACTTTTTTAATGTAAATTGAATCAAACTATGAGTGTTGCTATCTGGCTTGACACTTCAGGTGGTTGGAGCCAGTGAATTGACTGCCTTTTAAGAGGGCGTGTCTGACACTCAAGTTTGATTTCACTATATTACTTCAAAATCAAATAAAATTGAAGGATTTGCTGTAACTATATTTTTTAGATTGTTTTATTAAAAGCTGTAACGTTATGGAAGAAGCTACCTGTGCAACGAAGCATTTACGATCAAAAGAAGCCCGAAAGCGTAGAAATAAAAAGAAAAAGGAAGCAATTAAGAAAAAGAAGTCTGAATTACAAGAGAAGGAAAAACAAACTAAATGTGAATTAGAGGCTAAAGTGATGAGGCTGGAGAAAGAAAACTTCTTACTGAAGAAAACTGTAAAGCAAACTAACAAAACAATTTCAAAAACTCCTGCAGGACCAATCAACTTCTCGGCATCTATTATAAAGTTACACCAAAACAAATCTTATAATATAGTACAAAAATTAAAACATAAAATAATTAAGTTTAGGAGAAATGATTTGATGTTAAGAAACGAAGAGCTAGGGTCAGGGGAATATGGGACAGTAATGTCAGGATATCTGTCTAGCATTAAGCAGAACGTAGCTGTTAAATGTTTGTCAGCAAAAATGTCTACCACAGATATCTTGGCAGAGGCAATGATATCACATGAACTGTCTGGACACCCAAGCTTTCCGTATTTATTTGGAATGATTGAACCGAACAAACTTGTTTTTGAATTTATTGGTGATGACGTTTCGGCTCCTTCTCTTCGGGACATTATCAGTCGACAGCTTGAGTTGAAGAATTTTGTCAACATTTGTAGTGATCTCTGTCGAGCGCTTCATCATTTGCATCAGGCAGGTTTCCTTCATAACGATTTACATCCGGGAAACATACTGGTGAGAAATATGTGTTATGTTAAAATGATTGACTTCGGGAAAGTAACGTTGATAGATGACCCAGTAATTTATTCCATTAAACATGGAAGCTCAAAGCATCAAAGATACAACTCCATTCATAGGCATCTTGCTTACGAATTAAGAAATATTCCTGGTTCCTTGACAAGTTGTAAAAGTGACACTTTTTCCCTGGGATATTGCTTTCAAAAGATCGCTGATTATACAAAATCAGATAAATTAGGCATGATTGCTAGTAAAATGACAAGTAACTCTCCTAATGATCGTCCTGAACTAGGGACGATTTTACTTCAACTCAGTAAGCTTTAGATTGTTAACATACTAGCAATAGTTTATGAAACGCGCTGTTTATTTGATAATTTATTGTTCGTTGTTTGTTTTTATTGTTGGTTTATTTCACTCTGTGTTTCGAATCTTTTGAAAATCTAAGTGAAACAATGAGTGTTGCTATCTGGCTTGACACTACAGGTGGTTGGAGCCAGTGAACTGACTGCCTTTTATGAGGGCGTGTCTGACACTCAAGTTTCCTTTCGTTTTACTTTTCTGACAAAAAATGCTTTATTCGTCTTATAACGTTTTCTGCTTTCATTACTGTTAAATCATACGTCATTTCGGCCGGTGACACCATGTGAAAGTTAATAGTTTTTTCTATCGATGTGCTAATGAACTCTTGTATTTAGTTTCGATTGATCTATAACGAAGCAATTGAAGTTTTCGAGATCCATTTTCCAAAAATTTAGTCGTTATTTTTGTAAATATAACTTGTCAACAATGGATTACAACGACTTTTTTTGTGTTTATTCAATCCCATGCTTGTAGCTTGTCACAATTTAAAAGATGTTTCAGTAATGATGAAGTTAGATACTTAGCTTTTTTGCACTGTCATAGAAAACTTTTGAAAATTCATTCCCTACTTTCCACGGCCCACGAGTTTTTTCCTTAAAACTTGTTCAAATTTTACAATTGACGTCAGCCACCTTTAATTCGTTGGATGTTGGATAATTTGCTTTGCAGGATAAAATTGAAAATTAAAAACTACACCTAGTTTCTTTTAATTTTTGTATCGCGGCTATATGAAGATGGATATCCAATAGCCAGGAAATTTCTTGACGGATGAGTTTTCTTCAATCTGACTGGGCCAATAATCTCTAGGTTGTGTTAATTCAGTAACGGTACAAAAATGCAGAATTTTCTTTTAAAAAAAATTTGAAATCTGATAAACCTTTCCTTCCAAGAATACGGAAAATGTTTGCACATATACGCAGATAACCTTACTGTATTTGCATAAAAAACGTTCGATATCCCGTATTTCAATAAATAAGTATACCAACGGTCGTATTTCTGTACGGTGAAATATCCATCCGTATTTTTGAATTAATCGTATTCACCCGTTGTTTTCCGTATTCAAAATTAGAATACAAAACTGTATCCCTCGGATTCAAGCATATTTCACGCAGTGAGTGTTGCATCATTTCAAAATTTCATGTTGCTAATTTATCCACGATCCTTGTAGTACTGTTGCTTAAAAATTTACTAGTGTAGTGTCTAAGGAGAAAATTCTTTATTTTTCAGGAATATCTACATGTGATTCCAAGTTGATGTTATAATCTCCGAAGAAATATCATTCAGAATTACATAAGCCTTCCCACAGAAATGTTAAAACGACATGAGAATTTACATTTTATAATTGGTAAAAGTAGTAGTTCCTTGGCCTCACTTACGCAGTATGCTTCTCGAATCACATGCCTTGGATGAGGTCATTTGCTAAGTATAGTTCATCCGTAAAAGATACACTTGATGCTAACCCGATGATGACTAAATATGTTACAAAGGGTGGTTTTCGGCTCGGTTCCGCCTAATTATTAGATTTCGCTAAGCGAAAGATATTGGTTTCGGCGGCGTTCTATCTATCTAATCTATGTACGGCGAAGGTTTTTTAGTATCGCACTTACTAACTTAAAATTTTTTTATTTCTATTTCTTTTTATCCTTGCTCTCATGACCACGATATGTTTTCGTATATTTCGTGAGCTATAAAGTGTATTTTCCACAAAGTCACAAAAAAGGATCTTTCCCTAAAGGAAAAACAAAAAGAAGGGTTTCAATTACTTTTTTGATTCGAAGTACCACTGTGAAATTTAAATTAAGTAAACTTTAGTGACGCTTTTGATGTTGATATCCTTCGAAGATCAACTGCAGTGAAGAAGAAGTTTTACAAGCAGTTTTAATTTTTAACTCTAACTTCAAACCGTCTATTTCAAACAAACTATTTGTTTGTTATTTGATTTGTTTATTTTGTTTAAGTATTTTGGATAGATTTTCGTTTTTTAAAATTTTTTCGAACAAATCTTTTTTTCTTATCTTTTTTGGTTCACGTTTTTCTTATAAAATCATTTTTTAAAAAAAATTCATGGTTACAGCTCATACAAGTATATTTCTTTTGTTTCAATTGTGATGTGTTTATTAATAAAGTTAGGTTTACACAATAAAACTTTTTTTATTTCTATGCTTACACTAGCAAATCTTTTTAACAAAATGTATCAGTAGGGCAACTAGGCTCAGAAACAGGGAGGTTTTCTCCATAGTCTCGTGCACTGGCTCACTTTTCTTTCCTTTTTTTTCTCCCCCTTACACATTTTATCAAGTTATTTAATAATAATAATATTTAACAATATTTTGATATTTTTATTTGAAATTTATGTTCTAGGGAGAAGAACCATATATTATTGTATGGATCCCAATTTGATGATTTAAAAAAACACGAAAACACGTATCACTATGGAGACGGGTTTATTATAAATTCCGCTCTGCTCTGCAACCCAATGAATCCTCAAGAATGGCGTTATTTATAGGTCGCTATTCTTAAAAAAACATAAGCGAAATCTTTCGACCACCTGGTCGTCTTGTTGTTTTTATAACCGCACTGGAGTTATAATCTGCTCTTACAATAAGCATTTCCAGAATTTGCGTTTATACACCGTATCAATGCCTAGTTATCAAAATAAAGCAATGGCGTCACACCAAGACGATATTTTACTTGGCACAACTGTTGATATGTTGATATTGCAGAAGTGCTAAAACATTAAGTGCTCCTTTTTATTCTTTAATTCGACCCAATTCCAATTTATTTGTGCCTGTTCTATTCTCGGGCCTGTTGCCTGAGATGCGACTTGAGATGCAAATTTAGGTAGTTACAATTTACCAGAAGTTAATGGGTAAAAACTCACATGGATTGATTATTTTTCAAAATAGTCGGAAGCTAGTGCGTAGTTACATGCAGATACGACTGCATGAAAATTTATATAAATGACCAAGGAAGAGAATTGCCCTTTCCATAATTCAAACATCAATACATACCTCAATTCCCACAATGTATTTTGGTACTTGCTTACTTGTGTGTTAATTAATGGCTTTGGGATTAGTTAAAATACTGTCCTTAATATCGTTTATCAATGTTAAATACATTATAAATTCTGCTATTCAAGATAATGAGAACAATACTCCTTCTAACATGGAAACATTCAATGACATTCTTTATTCCGGATTATCCACCTTTCGACAAGAAGCACTCAAATAAAATAGTAGAACACAAAAAAAGTAAAATAAAGATTATCGTCGTACGCTCCATGTTTCTAACTTGAGTTACAAATAGTAATAGAAAAGTTGAAACTGATTTTCAGTTCCAAATTTACCAAACACTTCTGGTAGGACACGGAACCCCAAATACCGACATCTGGCCCCTGACTAACACTTCTGTATTATCAGATTCAAATAAAACTGTAAATCTTGTATAAGTTTCAGATGAAACTGTATCAACTCTTTAACATGTTACAGATTCAATGCCGAAAAACACCAAATGTCGAAAAAAATATGAAGAAAAAAAACTGAATGCAAATACATGATGAAAAGATTAAAGTAGCTGCTTGTGAAGTAGGTGACCCTACCTAGAAAACAGATAGCAAAAGCAACTGAGTGTGGCCAGTCATATAAAGCAATACTAAACAAGAGGCCCATAAGCCTTAAGGTCAGCGCGAACTTTATGCTCAAAGATCACAATCACTTTGCTAAAGAAACGAGCTAAAATACAGTTTGATTAGTATCTGGGAAGCCCGTATTCGGTTGGTGAAATGCGAATCGAAAATGTAAATCCAGTCGCCCAAGGCAAAGAAATATTTAAAAAACCTCTCGTGATAAAAAGGGTCCCTGTAGTATTTTCACAAAGGAGTAAATCGTCGAATGAATATTAACCGAGAAGCCTGGTCTGAGTTTTTTCACAGATCATTACCTCTGACATCGAGACCAAAAACGCCAATTTCTATGAGGCGAATAACGTATTACATGCGCAATTTTTTCTAATAGATTCATCGAACGGAAGTTGTCTTAACTGAGTATCAAGGTAAACGTTATAAGAGAAAACCTTGCGCTTCCACAGCAATCAACTAAATCCTTTTCCTTATTAGTCGGAAGATTTTTGTGACAGCATATAAACAATATAGAAAGCAATATAGAACTACAACAACTTTGATAATTTAGTCGATTTTATTTAAGCTTTAAATTTGAATTTTACAAGTTGGACTTTTCAGCTTTACGTTCTTAAAGGCTATTGTGTTTGGTTAATCACGCAGGTGAAACCTTTTTCTACCAATTAAGTGGTCCCCAGATGAGGGAAAATGAAGATCTAATACCAAGCAGTTTCTGATTACTAAAAAGAAAAGTGTAAAAAGTTAAATAATTGTACAACGCACCAATTAATTCTAATTAATCTCATTTAACAGCAGACCTTATAGAACATTGAATTACAGCATCATAGTTTTAACTCTTATATCATACCTGAAGGAAAAATAGTTACTGAATTTCTCTATTTCATGGTGGTGGGTGAGTCAATAATAGTCAATAAAACTATATTTATCATCCCTTATGTAAAATTCAGTTCATGAAAATCCATATAATTTTTTGATTTTTATCAAATTGTTGCAAATTTGACAAAAATCTCAGAATTTGCGGAAGAAACTTGTGCGACTCAAAGACAAATTTTTTCATCTTTACTCATCACCACTTTCATTATCTAGAATATCAAAACTGTTCCTATATAGAATCTGAAGAATCTTTCTCAATTTCTACCTGTACAAGAAAGAAAAAAGTTCTGAATTCATAGTGATGTAATAATGATGTAATAGATAGATTGGAAAGTAAAATATTGTCTTCTTGTTTCGGGGCCCATAATTTCCATATATTTCATCATTCTGTGGTCTGCAGTACAATCCACTTCCCCTTTATGTGTATAATTTGGAAAACATTTGCTTTAACGATGAGAAAAAGCTTATTAGCGGGGCTTGCGATTTCATTGCAGAATTGCAAAAATATCCTGTAATTAACAGGCTTCAAGAAATTATTGTTTCTGTTTGTGCTTTTATGTTTAATTTCTAGTATAATAACCTCAACCTGAAATTAAGGCTATTACAAAATTAACGTCTTGTTTATATACGATTCACTTGAAATTTAATTTTATTACTAATGATGACAACAAACAGAAATGTCGAAACCTGTTTTAAAAAAGAGGTTGTATTGTTCGTAAAAATAATTACTAAACTGTATGTATACTGTATATGTATACTGTTAAGCACTTCAATTTTGTAGCATGAAATTTTAAATGAACAAAAAGTTATATTAAATGACCTTAAAATGGCTAAGAACACTATGAAATAGAATAATTCAGTAAGAATTACCTAGTCTTCCCTCAAGGTATGTTAGCTAACATCTTATCTTTAAATATATATAATATGTTTTTGAGGCGAAAAAGAAAACATAATTTGAGTGGCATTAGATAAATACTCTATGCAACTTACCTGACTTTTCTTCCATAATTTCTATCTCATCCAATTAGGATACATGGTTGTTAATGTCCTGATTCAATACACTTCAATATAGGTTAATACTGTTGTTATATATTTGCCTCTGTAAAATCTAATTCGACTGTTAGAGGAACCATAATGTAATTCTTGGTTCTTATTGACAAGTTTTAGCAGCGTTTCTCTCCCAGAATGCACTACGTTAAAAAAAAGGGTGGGGAGATGGCGCATTTAAACGAATAATTTATTCATGCATCATTCGAATGAAGAGAACTCTTTTATTTACTTCGTCACACAAAAGTGATATATTTTCTAAAAAATCAACATCGTGCTTGAAACTTTCTCATTTTGAACTGAAAAATTTAAAGTTAGCAACAACGGGCGTATATCTGGGGCGTGAACAACTGCGATCTTACACAGACGGACTGACAGACAAGGGGAAATGAAAGATCAGCTACCTTACGGCGCTGACCAATAAATAAATAAAATCGTTACTCTCTTTTGAGAGATAATGCTTCACTCCTTATCTCGGAAACAAAGCGAATCTTTTGCGAACCAACAAAATCCGATTACCTCAATAACGGACGTCCTTCAAATATCTGCTCAACAACGTCTAATTTGCCCAAAATTGGGCAAATTAGGCCAAATTTGGACCAAATTTCGAAAATTCTTCAATTTTCACAAAAAATTGCACGGATCACATTTGAAAGGTGCTGATTTCGAATTTGACAATGATATTGCCAGGTTTGACTAAAATTGGGCAATTTAGGCCAAATTTGGACCAAATTTCGAAAATTCTTCTATTTTCAGGAAATTTTGCAAAGATCACAATTGAAAGGTGCTGATTTCAAATTTGACAATGATATTGCTAGGTTTGACTAAAATTGGCCAATTTAGGCCAAATTTGAACCAAATTTCGAAAGTTCTTCAATTTTCATGAAATTTTGCACGGATCACAATAGAAAAGTGCTGATTTCAAATTTGACAATGATTTTGTCAGGTTTGACTAAAAATGGGCAATTTAGGCCAAATTTAGGCCAAATTTCGAAAATTCTTCAATTTTTACAAAAGTTTGCACGGATCACATTTGAAAGGTGCTGATTTCGAATTTGACAATGATTTTGTGAGGTTTGACTAAAATTCGCCAATTTAGGCCAAATTTGGACCAAATTTCGAAAGTTCTTCAATTTTCATAAGAATATACACAGATCACATTTGAAAGGTGCTGATTTCGAATTTGACAAAGATATTGCCAGGTTTGACTAAAATTCGCCAATTTAGGCCAAATTTGGACCAAATTTCGAAAGTTCTTCAATTTTCATGAGATTTTGCACGGATCATAATTGAAAAGTGCTGATTTCAAATTTGACAATGATTTTGTGAGGTTTGACTAAAATTCGCCAATTTAGGCCAAATTTGGACCAAATTTCGAAAGTTCTTCAATTTTCATGAAATTTTGCACGGATCACATTTGAAAGGTGCTGATTTCGAATTTGACAATGATATTGCCAGGTTTGACTAAAATTGGGCAATTTAGGCCAAATTTGGACCAAATTTCGAAAGTTCTTCAATTTTCATGAAATTTTAGACGGATCACATTTGAAATGTGCTGATTTCGAATTTGACAATGATATTGCGGGATTTGACTAAAACTGGCCAATTTAGGCCAAATTTGGACCAAATATCGAAAGTTCTTCAATTTTCAGGAAATTTTGCGCTGATCACATTTGAAAGGTGCTGATTACGAATTTGTCAGTCATTTTGTCAGCTTTGACCAGAAATGGGTAATTCGGGCCAAATTTGGATCAAACTTGGAAAGTTCTGCAATATTCATAAAAATTTCTACAACGCACAATTAGAAGTTGCTGATTTTGAATTTGCCAGTCATTTTATTAGATTTGAACGTAATTTGGCAAATCGGCAATGTTGTATTTTGAGACTAAATATGCATCGTTGTGTTACGTCCTGAAGTCTTCAAGCCAAGCGGCTTCTTGTTTAAACTCGAATATGTTGAACAATCTCTTTGAAGGAGTGCATTTCTATAGAAATATACACACTATTTTAATAAAAATTCTCTTCATCATAGCGATTTTTGTCCAATGGATATTCAATTCTCAAAACTATTCAAAAAAACTTGAAATTTATCATTCTAATAATTTTAAAACCGGGTGAGTGTTTTGTAGTACTTGCAAAAGCCAGTAGAATTAAAAGGGCACGCCACAAAAAAAACTTAACTTAAGTATTACCATCATTATTGCTGTACTTTGTTTGAACGTATAGAACCATGGACGTATAAAAAGAGAAGGACTTACAACTTTTATAAATCTATTCAAACAAACCTCGCCTCGGTTTATTGAAATTTTGACAAAAGCAGTTTTGAAACTCCCTCAAGTGCTGTTAAAAATATATGTTTCCATTGGCTTCCATGATCGTAACAACCAACCAGAAATGAATTTAAAGATTTTATGATTATATTGAAGCCAGGTTTTAAACTCTGATTCCTCATGACTTCTTACAGTCTCAAACATGAAATTTTCAGAATTGAATGAAAAAGCATTCTTCTTTCTGTGTATTCTCAGCCATCACCCAGGCGTCTTTCAAAGTACCGAATCTTTGGATATAAGTATATACACAAAATACTTTCTAACTCCGAGAAATTTATCTTGATTCCAATCCAACATTTTTAAAAAAGTTTGAGTAGAAGTTTTGTGATACTCAAGAATATTACTGATGCATCGGCAAATCATATGTACTCTCAATTCGTTGGTTTTCCACATCGGATTAAACCTAAAGCATCGTATAAACCCGCCCATGTGAACCGAAATCCAGTGAAATGCGAGGCGACGATTACATCAAAGAAATGCCGACAGAATAGATTTTAATAATAGAAATGAAAGGCTTTGGTATTAGTTGTGAGTCCTTCTCTTTTTATACGTCCATGATAGAACGTACACTTTTTGTTGCCAACAAATATTCACCATGAAAGACGTTGTCAAAAAATTAGAAAAGGTTTTGCGAGAAAAATATGGATTTCGTGGTACACTCGACGAAACAACATTTAGCCACAAAAAATCTAAAGCACTTCAGCAGCTTGCTACCATATTGCAAGTACCTGGAAGTGAAGCCACTTATCTACGAATTCCAGAAACAAGCGATGTCGACAACACACCAAAGATCGGTGATATTGCATTCGTTTACTGGCATGGACATGGTTGGTTTACTACAAAAATTGAAAATTGGCTTCCCGATGAATTGAGTTATATGATTCGTTGGACCGACGGTAACTGGGCTCCTGAAAAGGCTAAATACAACAACCTATGTGTGGACAAAAATCCAGACCCTACAACAATAGGAGTTGGAAGTAAAGTACTTTTTAAACAAGGACTTTACTATTGTGGTTATAACGATGATGGTAGTGTTTCCGATAGTAGTGGGCGGACTTTGTCTGAAAAGAAAAAACAAGAAATTCGAGACAAAAGTCAGATTTCTGATCGATGGCACATGGGGATAATCAGGAAAGTCGTGACAAATGTTACTGGTTGAGATCGTTTATAATCTTATTATAATAATCCGCGTTGTGCATCCCACTTTTATTTTAGAGAGTGATATATTTGTTTTTTTTGCACGGTCAAAACCTTCTTATTTTTTCCCTTTTCGTCGTAAAACCACGCCAAAGCGAGAGTGATTTTTTTGATTTTTCGCGATTAGTATATGCTCCTCCGTTTTGTTATTTTTGGCTTGCGCAGTGGAAATCAGCCGAAAAACGTCTTTGGAGGAGTGCGAGCAATGCAATGTTAATCGTTCGAAATTTGTCAACGATCATTTCGTGAGCAAGAAACTTCGCGAAGAAGACGTGTTTCTTTTTGTATACGAATATTTTGATTTAAATTTGATTGTTTTAGGCAGCAAATCGACGAAAGAACTGATGAAGAAACACAGGTTTGTATGCACGAAGGTATTGTTATTATTATAAAACGTTTTATTATCGTTTGTTTACAATGAAAAATCATATTTAGATATACAGAAGAAGTGCAGTGAAGTTTTTAAAAATTAGCTGCAGAAAGATCGAACGAACAAAAGGTATTATTATAAAACTTTTATACAGAAGAAGTGCAGTGAAGTTTTTAAAAATTGGCTGTGCAGAACGATAAGACTTTTATTGTTTAATAATTTAGATTAATAAAAGAACAGGTTTTTAAATGTTTGTTTACGTTTTAGTTATCAAATATCGCTATACAGAAGAAAGTGCAGTGGAGAAATGCAGTTTCATGTTTATTTACACAG
The DNA here is from genome assembly GCA_027922465.2 of Turritopsis dohrnii. Taxonomy (NCBI): domain Eukaryota; kingdom Metazoa; phylum Cnidaria; class Hydrozoa; order Anthoathecata; family Oceaniidae; genus Turritopsis; species Turritopsis dohrnii. Next base: position 95,709 of record BQMF02000579.1, on the reverse strand, counting down.
TAAGGAATGGTTTTAATTTAGTTTTGAAAGATTAATTGATTTAGCTTTGAGTGGATGTCTTAGTTATTCTGTCGTTTAGAATGTGTATATGCTGCTGGATGAAAAGGAAGCCGAGAGAAATTTGTTTTGGTAACGCGCGCTATTATTACATTAAAAATGGTCCTACAGCTATGAATGTTTTTATTTCTCATGACGCTGTGGAAGTGGGGAATGTGTTATGCTGTCTGATTGTATCTATTGTATCTAATTTATATCGATGCTTGATGCTTTTGTCTGCCTGCCAAAAAGTACAAAATCTACTGGAAAATACAGAAAGTTTAGCAGTTTTGCCAAACGAAGAGAGCAGTTTTATGTATTTCACTTAAAAAAAAAATGGTAGCGAAAGTGTTTTATAAATACCTATGTATGTTTGTGCTGGAAAGTAAATAAAGTATTAGTAATTTGTTTATAGGTATGAATATAGAAGTAAAGAGTTTAGAAGTGTTTGAAAATGTCTACAGAAGATGATCAATGCTGTTTAGTTTACTAACATGTGAATTGGCAGTGAAAGGTATCCCATTTTGTTTAAAGTTCAGCTAAAGTTAAAATAGTATAAATCTATTTAGTTATAACACAGTTGGTATGCTGGATAAATAAGAATAAAGGGTTGTTTAACTGTTGTGAATTAGCCAGAGGAGATTTTAACTCAGATTAAAAATGTGGTTGTTTTCAATTTTTTATAAACTCTTTAGATATATAAATTCTGTCATCACGTTTGTGTTTTTGATTATTATTCATAAGGTAGATGTGAATGGATTATGTATTTAAGAAGTTCATTAGTTATTACTGTGCAATGAAATGTTTATGCATTATTTTGTGTTATGGTAATCGTTTACGTACCTGGGTATATATATAAGTTTGGCATTATGATTTTATTTGTGACTTTTTATCTTCTGTGTAAATTTTTGTTTTAAGGATAAATGCGTAGTTGAATTTCACTTTTTGTTGTTGTTGTTTATTTCAATATTCTTATAGCATGATTAGGTTTTCGGTATTACAGTATTACAATTACTATTACGGTGTTTTGTTGTTTTGAGTTATTGTTTTTAGGATAAATGCGTAGTTGAATTGCATTTTTTTTTTTTGTTGTTGTTGTTGTTTATTTCAATATTCTTATAGCATGATTAGGTTTTCGGTATTACAATTCAAGTATTAATTTTTTAGGTAATAATAAAAAAAAGCATAAAGAAATGAAACTCATGGTTTTAATCATGACGTTGATGGTTTTGGGAAGAACAGACTATATATCGTTTCAAAAATTCATTAATGGTTGCTGTATAATGTAACTTCCGCACGAAAGAAACACAGTTGGAAGGTATCAATTTGTTTTCAATTCACATTTTGTAATGTTATTCAATGTTTGGTTTCGTATGTCTGGGTAAACAGTTCTGTGTTATATATTGCCATTTTTTTTACATTAAAGTTACTTCTCTTCTGCGTATAAATATATTATTCTGAGCCATGTTGCTATTTGTTTCTGTTTTTAATCTTCTGAATGTAATAACAAATTAATGCCTGAAAAGAAACTTTTACACGAGTTAAATTCTGTGACACAACGCATACTGAACATGGGTGGCGAGTGACGCGTACGTACCACAGGAATGGCAGATTTGACCTAATGTTTTCAAAGTTAAGTTCGGTAAAAAGTTTTTACCCGGGATACTAGTGGCGAACACATAGCAGGTGACGATCCCCAAGCATCTCGAAGCAACTATGAAGTTTATAGCCGAACATTTGAAGGTCTAACAATCGATCAGCTGAGAACTTTGCCTAATATTCACAATTGCCTTGATTCATTGCAGGCAATAACAACAATGATGTTTGTGATGTGTTTGTTTCGAAAGCAAGTCAAGACGATCAATCTGTTAAACGCATACTTCAACATACACAAAATACATTCAGTGTAACTGAGTCAAAATCGCAACGCTCTGCACATGGCCTGCAACAAACTGTTTCCAAAATCAAAAGTTGCAAGGTTTTTCTTGTGTTCTTATCAGATACTTTTATCGCAGAGGAGCAGCTCATGTCAGAATTACTGTATGCCAAGAAAACGTTAGGAAAGAGGGTCATTCCTTTGGTTCTCGGAGCAAGTCAAAAGTGGACTAAATCAACAGCAGGAATGGTACTTGCTTGCCAGCTCTACATTCAATTTGCAACCGATGATGTGTATAGTGAAAAGCTTTGCGAGCTGCACAAAAATCTGAAAAAACTGATCATTTCTCCAACAACCAATTACATTTCACAGAAAACCGATTCAGGTGACGATCAACCGAGAGTTTTTTTTGTCATATTGCTGGACCAATTCCAAATCCTCTTTTGATGCTGAACAGGTTAAATGCTTTAGTGGCCATATGTTCTCTGATCCGCGAAAAATCAAAGCTGACTTGGAGAAGAAGATTGATGAAAAGATTTGGCTCGATATTGAGCAATTAGATAGTGTCAATGACTCCGGCATGTTCGGGCAAATTGCCGTTGGGCTAGCTGCATGTTCCGTTGTAGTAATATGTGTGTCCATTGAATACTCTAAAAGTCAAAATTGTCAAATGGAAGCAAACTTTGCGTTGCTCTCATTAAAAAAGAAGGCAATTATGTTGGAAGTGGGAAGTGGGAAAGAAGACGATCGACAGAAATGGACGCAAAGCAGTGTTGGAATGGTTTTACCAACAGATCAAAAACCATATATCATGACGCCGGATCAAATTAACGGATCTCATCAATATGAAGGAATATTGGAGAAGATTTGTCAAAACATACGAAAACTTCTCCTGTCAGCAAGTCGACCAGCTTTCCTCAGCGAGACCAAAAAGAGAAAGAGCTCACTGAGAGCGTCCATACCAATGATTGGAGGAGCAGTTATAGCTCATTTTACAGCATGGAAGTTCTTTCCAGCCAAGGTGGCAATGTTTGATAAATTCTCAATGAAATACACTGTGGACTGGGATGACCCTGATCCGTCATGTCGAGTTCAACCATACAATCTAGTGGCCGTCAATTGTGCTCCAAAAAAAATGAAATCGGTATAGGAACAAGTGTTTTGTTCAAGCAAGGGAGATACAAATTCGGAAATTCAACAGGAGATGTTTGGAAGCTTGGCGAGATAACCAGAATTGAGAATGTTAATGGCGTGAAGTTATATTCGGGCAAGCACTCGAAGACTGCCAATGACGGTCTCGCTGTTGCTGGTTGGCCGATCTTTAAGCCGACTTTTGGACAAGCAAAGTGTGGAGACATACGATTGTTTCCCAATGCAATTGAGCTGTTACAAGTTTACAAAAATCTTTAGAAACGTTGTTTCAACGTGCTTTTGCTTTGTTAAACTAATTTACTATTCAATTTCGTTATTAAAATATCATGTTCAATGTTTGCTTGTTCGATGCTACTGTTAATTCGTGCATTTGGTTTTGAGATTGATATGGAACTAAATCTCAATCCGTGTACTTCGTTTGTAATCACCCTCATTGAACCAAAACCAAATTTTCTGAAAATAAAGCCAATGTTATTTAGATACCAAATCAAAAAAGTTCCCAAGTTTTTCTCCTCCAGTTTTTGATAAATAAAGTCACAATTTTTATAAATTTATATGATATACTTGACAATCATCAATAACTTTCGATTAATCAAGTAATTAAAAACAGAACGAATATTCCAACCTTTTCATCGATACGTCACCTAGGTTACTCAGTTCCGTAAAATAAACACAGACGAAATAGAGTAAGAAAGACGGTTGACCAGAGGATGAAAGTGCTTAGCTGATTTATTTTGCTAGTGTAAATGACGGAGAATTAAAGCAGTTTACTGATCAAACTTTTGAAAAATTCCTTGATACGCGTACAGATTGGATGGGTATTAATGACGAAGGTTCAGAAACTATGTTAGTAGCGAGAACAGTAAAGGTCATACGCAAAAAACCAACAAGAGTTGCAGAATATCATCCTAAGTGTTATGAATACTTAAATACTTTACTGATGCCAACAAAATTGAACAATCCAAACAGAAAAGAGATAAAAGAAAGGCCCAAGAAAAACAAAACTTTAATCATAGTAAAAGAAAATCATCCTGTCTTTCTGCTCCTTTACATAGAGTAACAACAAAAACAACTTCTAGACAAAAAACAGACAAGAACTTAGGTTTATGTCAAACGTTAAATGGAGGTGTGCTGTCACAAGCAGCAGAAGGAAAAAAAACATTCCTTATAATCAGACAATAGAGGTGGTATTGTGAACTTCACTCGTACACTTGGTGCTGTAAAAGGATAGGTCCTGTCTCAAGTGGAACTTGCGGTGTCAACTGCTGAAGCTGCTGAAATTTTCCCTGGAAAATCGTGATTTGCTCGATTTACTTGTTGAAAATAATACAACAAGATTTTGATTTAGATTTTGAAAATAGTTATAAAACCTTGTTGCTGAATAATGAAAGATCTTTCGGTGGCTTTATACATGTTGTTGAATAGAGGCTTTTACGATTTGGACCATAATGCAACACGATAAAGAAAACCCACCATCTTGGTAGTAATTAGAAGACCTCTTCCAAACAAAACTTGGTGGTCAAGTAAAGTTGATTGGAAGTTTTCTTTTAATCATGTCGTCTTTCACTGGATGACCTAGCTTGGAAAGTTACGTTGGAAATATGTTATATCGACTACCTAACTGACGTTGCTATGACGTCGTGAATAGGTGTTGAAATGAAACACATTTACAACGTAGGCAACCAACGTAGCTATTGATTGACATACCTTCACATTTCGATCTTGGTGGAGATCGAACCCATAAGGCTACTTGATGCCTGTGACCTACAAACTGGATCTTGGCCTCACCCGTAGCAACTGAGTTAGGTTGGTGTGGTTTCCAGTTTCTATTGGTTAATTAAGGGCCCTGTAGCCTCCCTTATTACCATATTTTATCTAATAGACATACAGCAAACAAAAGATTACGTTAACGCAACATTGACCGATATAAATCATTGATATAAATCTCTCTCAATCGTTGCAACAATAAAATTAGATCAGCAAAATATCATTATCACCAAACTTTATTATTTGAAAACAAAAACAAACCTGCTAAATTCTGGAACATTATAAAAAGCCTATTTCCTACAAACAAATCAAGAAACTTTTCTCCCACGGCTGACAGCGACGATCGATTATCAAAAGCAAATAATTTCTGGCAATATTTTTCATCTTGTGTAACCAGACTGAAACAGTTATCGTTTCCATTGCAGTTCCTGACTTGGAAAAAGGGGACACCCCAGCAGCAAAGAACGGAAAATGTTTTTTGTAAATGTTTATGCAGGCTTAATATAAAAACTTCAGTCAAAAAAGTTAAGTAAAACGGTAGTTATGAAAGGTCATTAGTTTCAAAAATTGGACAAAAGATGACAATACTTGTCAATTTTTTATGCAAAAAGTTTGTCAGGGGTATAAGCAGACAAGAGACAACTAAACAAATGAAATGGTTATATAAGTATGACACAATAACTAGCAGCAAATATTTACATCTGAAATTTAGGATTAAATACTAAGGAACCGCACATATTATCTAAAATTAGTGGCATTAAAACCTTAAATATGGAGTAAAAATTCCATGCAAAATGCTAAAAGTAAACGACCCTTTCTAAACTTTTCATTCTATGTTTTAAAGTGAAATTAATTTCAATTTACGGCTCAAATAGAGAAACTGCCCAAATGAAAATATGAGTTTGGCAAAATACCTAAATGAAGAAATTTTGGTGCACAGTCAATTCGATTTATTTGGCGCAGGTTTGATTTTGCGCAGCCAAGATTATTTTAAATTTGGCGCAATTCGGACTTCTTGGTCAAAATTTACACTAATTTTAGACTATTTTTATGTTTTTCGAAGAAAAGATTTATATATTTGGTACAGCTCACTGTAAATTTGGTGCAGTTTTATTTTGGTGCATTTTTTTGCGCCAAAACTATATATGAACTGTATATGTCTATATGAAGACAAAGAGAAAAACTTCAGTTTTAAATTTTTATATTCCTTAAATGCTGAACAAAAGATAACTTAACAAAATGATTAGAAAAAAAACTAAGCGAAGCTGCACGGACACAAACCTTTATAAACTTTAAATAAAATAACAACAAAGCAAAACAAAATATGAAGCAAGAATAAACAATGTATACTGGATTAACAGAAAAAGAAAAATAACAAAACATACTGTATCTGTCAAAGCTGTAAAATAAACTAGTGATTCAAAGTTTCTTTAAGCATAAAACAACTGTAAAACCTTATAAGAACTCCACAGTAAAGATGAGATTCATTATTTCAATTTCAGATGGAAGGTCTGTAAACAACCTCAAACCCAGGGTCTCTTGCCTTTTCCATATACGGATAGCGACAAAGAAGACCCTGGCGAACGCTACTGAATTAACGAATTCTATTGGCTGAAAATATTACAACGACCTCAGGATTTTCGAGCAAAAGAATAAATCATCCGAGTTACTGCTGAGGAAGATAAGAATTGAAGTCTGAAAATTTAATTATACAAAATAACATTATTTTAGCTATCATTTTAATTCACAAAGCACTGGTATGGTAGCATTATGTATTTTTCAAATTAATTTACCAAATACAATGAGAAAGGCTAACAACAAAAAGTTCTTAAAATAATCAACAAGTGAACAAGATAAATTTTCATGCTCTTTTGACTGATAAAGCAACAGAATAGTGATGAATTATGGCAGTCTTCTTTAGAAGAACATAGTTTCTAAGAACTTTAATTGTAGGCTCACACACATGTGCTAAAATTTAAGAGCATAATTTAGAAATATGAGGATGACCATCTTCAATCATTTCTGGGATGAAAAAAAAGAATTTTCTGTAAGACACAATTTTTGAATATTATCAACAAACTACAGAAATCACAAGTACATACAAATACATAGTTGAAACATTATTTTATGATCACAGATTGACCTATATTTCCATATTTAAATATCATAGAATTATTAAATTTATATAGCTAATTTCCATTCACTCAGATTCCTTTAGAATTTAGTGGCTTCCGTTGATGAATATAAATCACAACGTTTCTGAAGCAAAATTGTTCAATATGTGGATCTAAACAATGCGTTGCAATCCAGAAATGGAATCAAAAACTAAAACAAGCATGTGCACATACATAGAATGAAAATGTAATCTAATTTTTACTTTACGGTATATGACAATTTGTAGGATTTTCAGGTATACATTGACTTAAGAATTCTATATCTTAAGCTGTATATTGTTTAGCAAAATACATAACAGGATAAAGGCAAACTTTACACTTAACAACAATACAGCGTTTACTCAAAACTAAACCATCTGCCATTATGGATTCAAGATCCCATGCAATGATTTAAAACTATATACGTCACATAGCTTGGTCATAAAAATCCTGCAAATTGTCATGTATTAAGTACCTTCAGAGAGAGAAGAATGGACTGACAAGAATGACTGAGACGATTTAAGCAATTTCTCTGAAATTTGAAATATCGGTATTTATACAGGAATACCATCCTGTTTCGATCATATAGTAACCTTGAAACTAACACAACAAATTTCACTCAACATATGTTAAAATCTGGTTAAAATCCTGACAGGATCCTACACAAGATCCTACAAGAATTCATAATAAAAATAATTCTTTTTCAGTATATATAATAAGGGTAGTGAACATATATACAACAAACATGATTTTTTAAGTATACTAATAAAGTATATATTGACACTTGGCACTTGAGAAAGACTTCATAGGTTAAAGAAGAGTGAACATTTTATAAGTTGTGTTTTTCTGTCTTCATTTGTGACAAACGTATACTCAATACAAAAATACTTAGGACACTTACAAGAAGAAGTTATAGAGCTTTTTGGAAATAGACATAATACATCTACTGACCAGTGAACTTAGCAAATTTTGATATAAATGTTGAATCATTTAATATATTTGAATAAGTTCTTCATCCCAAACATTATTTAATGAGAATCTTCTCTCACCACTGCACTGGTGTTGTTTATGTATTATCTTCATAGTTTGTTTTTACTTTTTGTGTGCCTTTATTGGTTATTTATATTTTCTCGTTACAAAGATAAAATCCACACAACACCACACGAATTTTTCAATCTCCCTTTTATCATTCAAGGTTTTCGAATGTAATAACCTTGATAAGGAATAAAATCTTTATCAAATCAGAAACACCGTCTTTCCAGAATGCTGTTGAAGTTTTGCAGAAATGAGCTCGAGTGAACTCGACGAATTATATTTGGTCTCTATATTGGTTGTAATGTGACTATATAAAAAACTGAATGCACGAGACAAAATTTCTTCGGGCCACCTCTTATAAAAATTACACAGATTTTGTGTAATTTTCATGTCACGTGACCAGCGTTCGCCAGGGTCTTCTTTGCCGCTATCCGTATATCGAAAAGGCAAGAGACCCTGGGTTCGAGGTTGGGTCTGTAAATACTAAATATTTGTCGATACCGTATTCTCTCTAATAAGCGCCCGGGCACTTATAAAATATTTTTGGAAATTAGAAGGGCGCGTATTAGAGAGAGGCGCTAATTGGAGAGGGGCGCTTACAAAAACATGCTAGCTGTGAATGAGGCATTTCTTTTTATCATAAAAGAATACTAATAACTGTATTTTTCATGGCAACGAAATAAGATTTTGTACTTATAACTTACATTTAGACATCTAGTCTTCCGTTTCTATTACCTTATCGGCCGTTTTTACGCCGGCCCTAATTTAACGCCGGCCCTTTTTACGCCGGCCCTTATTCCGCCACCCCAACATTTTGCCTTAACGCCACTTAGGGCCGTTATTTACGCCTCAAAAGTAACAAAGAAAAAAAAAATTTTAAGCACTATTTTTCACTTTTTCTGTTCAAATTCTGTTCATATTACCAAAGCAGTGTCACCAAATCAATTAATTTAGCGAATCTTTGTGAAAATCCTTTCCAAGAAATCGATCTTGTTGTTGAAAAAACTTCTTAAATCAAAAGCTATTATGTTCTTCAAAGTTTATATTTAGTTTATATTTTTTCATAAAACCTTAGGGAGAGAAGATTTGGCGCTAACTCGATTTCACGAGTTTAATAAAAATCGATTGTTGGCCGTTGCAAATTCATAGAAATTCATAGAAACTCGAGAAATTCTCCTGCAAATATGATTTCTCCTAAGGTAATATTTGTTCTATACAAAGATCTTGTAAAATGTTAACGAAATATCGAGAAAAAATCTTCAAATCTGCATATTACTGTAAGGCTTTTTACTTCAAAAGCCTCTGAAGTCAAATTCTATAAAGCCCATAATGAAATATATAAGAATTAAGACCTGTAAAATCTAAATTTCAACTTTAAAAATTAACGCCGATTTTTTTGAGAAATTTCCATTTTTTTGGCCCTTTTTACGCCGGCCCTTTTAACGCCGCGCACCAAAATTAACGCCACATTAGGGCCGGCGTAAAAAGGGCCGATAAGGTATATACAGAATTTTCACTTTTTGTTCAAATTTCTAGTAACCGTCCGGGTGCTTATTAATTTCTGAGTTAATGTTAAGTCACTCTAATAAACAAAATCAACATCTGTAGAATCCCATGTTCCCAAATTTTTGGCTACAGAAAACCCAATAGAAAAAAGTGCACAACACGTACATTGCTTCCCAGCAGTTGATCCAAAAACGTTCAAAATTGCCTTGATGGAATAGACCCTGTGTTACTTTACAACATATATATATGTTTGATACTGTGTAAAAACTGTTACAATGTGTAGCGATACACGTTTTTTTTTTAAGAAACACGTTTTCCCAGGCAGCCTCAATGTTTCTTAAGATTTTCATGATTTGAGCCTGAAATTTTTCTTAGATGTTTCTTAAATTTTAGTTAGAAAAAACGTCTAGAAACATGGCGCATATTACATAACTAAGCTAAGAATATACATATAAGATGTTAAAAAGAGGTTTACAACCATTTATGTAAGTTTTAACTATTGTATATATTTGTTTTCTTTTTTTTCGATATGGAAGAGTAACTTCCTGTTATATTAGCATTCCTTCAAAAATATATCAGTTGTGTTTCTTAATCTCAGCCTGACAATGTTTCTTACGTGTTTCTTAAGATTTTAAGAAAATAGTTTTAACACTCAAGGAACCTCTAGTTCTATGTAACAGTTTTCTCGTTTTGTATTCGAATTCAAAATCGTAATCGTAATCACACAAGTTATGGTTTCTTCTCGTAGTTGTTTGTTTTTCTCGTGGTTTTTGGATTTTTCTTGTGGTTTTTCGTAGTTTTTCATATTGTTGTTTATTTTCGTTATTTTCTCATTATAAAATGCACCACAGGGAATTTTACCAAAATTACATAAAATGATAATAAAGTTGGGGTGGGGGTGGAAACTGTGGATGTGAGATAACATTTTGGCTTTTTCCTGCAAGCACTCTTATTAGAAGTCTTGTATAGTTATACTTTATATAGTACAAAACAATGTTTTGGGGGATGGATATTGTGGATATTGCAAAACATGTTCCTAAACAGGGGGGGGGGTGATAATAATTTGATTTTGGGGGTGAAAAATTTGAAAAATTGCAATTTGACCCCCCTTTATTCGACTTCACTTTATAACATTCACAATTTGTTCCCCACGTATTTTCAACGATCCAAATGCCAGTAAAGTGGAACCTGTAATAGCGGTCACTTTTGGGGACCCAGCTTAGTGGCCGTTGCATTAGAGGTGACCGATGTATGGAGGTTTTATATGAATATACTTTTTTTTATCAAAAAGGCTGGTCGGGAGAGGTGGGAGGGGCATAAGCATGATTCGTGATCAAAATAAACACAACATTATTGAGCCTAAGTGCTTCAAGTCGTAGTGTGACAATATTCAAAGCACTTACTATAAGTGCTTCACAAAAGTTGTTCAAATCATCTACAACAGATAAGGCTCCTTGACTTGACTTTATTTTTGTAAAATGATCATTGCAAATAACAATTTTTTATTTTATTCAATTTCCGCGCTTTTAAGCGTAGGAAATTGTTTGGTTTACACATTCTATCTATCTATCTATCTATGTAACACTTTTTTGCTGTTTTCGGAAAGTCCGTTTGGATTTCGGATTGTTTGTTTATTCAGAATAGTTAATGACTGACCTATGCTAGGAAAACTTAGGACATGTTTGACTAAAATTGGGAAATTCAGACAAGGTGCTGATTTCAAATTTGACAGTCATTTTGTCAGAATTGACTAAAATTGGACAATTTGGGCCAAATTTGGACCAAATTTCGAAAGTTCTTCAAATTTCATGAAATTTTGCATGGATTACAATTGAAAGGTGCTGATTTCAAATTTGACAGTCATTTTGTCAGAATTGACTAAAATTGGACAATTTGGGCCAAATTTGGACCAAATATCGAAAGTTCTTCAAATTTCATGAAATTTTGCATGGATTACATTTGAAAGGTGCTGATTTCAATTCCAGAGGCGGATCGAGAATTTTGGGACACCTAGTCAAAAAATATCGGAACATTCATGTCTCCCGATTGATAACCGGATTTCCCGAAAAATGTCGTAGCGCTTCTCGACAAAGTTTGTTGCCTAAACCTTACAATTCTTGTTGGGCTGCTGGCATTAGACATTTATGAGACTTTTCACAGGGTATTAAGGTGATCAGAAAAAAGAAGTCATTTTTTATTAGTCTGATGTCCATGCAAAACAGAATATTTATTCACTTTGCCTACTGACTTAACTACATTGAAAACACCATGACGTTTGTTACATACACATCAATCACTCATAGTCACTGTTTCTGCCAATATCAGGCTTCATCAGCATGCCTAGATTCGCATATGGAACCAGACATGGACAGCAACATAGCACATTGATTTACACATTTAGGCAAAAAGAAAGAAGCGAATTAAACAAAGTTAAAAAAATTTATATACATGTGTTAAAACTAAAATGATATACCCTTCATATTATATACAACATTTAAGAAAGTCATTTGATAAATGAGCTTTTATGAAAGCTAACACTTTATGGAAAACCTCCACACATCCATCACACACATCCTACCATGCATTTAATAAAAACATTAACATAGTGTTGAAATTCAAATAAAAATGAGTAATGAATAACTTCGTATCCATAGATACAAAAGAAAATAAGAAAAACTAGAAATTAAAGAAACACAAGTAATCTTTTTTCTGGTGATTAATTCAAATAAATTTCATCTTCCTTATCAAGTTTATCAGAACATAAATAAAAAAAGTCCATCTTTTGGTGGAAAACCTGTCAAAGATCTTAGATATTATACGCAAAAAATCCTTAGTGAATATATATACATGAATGACAAGCCATTTGACCTGTCAGCTGACTTAGTGTTGTGTAAAGCTGTCTTTGATTAAAATCCTTTCACACGTATGTGAATACACAAGATCTTACAAGTAACATTCCAAGGATTCTCAGAGCCATTTTGATACCATCAAACCCAGTATATATATATTTTAAAATATAACACTCCCTGCAAGAGGTAGAGCATATTAGCCAAACAATGACTGGCCTCTAGCAGAATCAAGACGTCCACATAGAAAAATGGTATATATCTATTATGAGTATAAACAGTTTCGCTTTTTCGGTGATATTCTTACTTACTTTGTTGAACAAATTTGTCTTTCTTTGCTTCTTGACTAAGAAGTGTGATAAATGAAAAGAGACGTATTGATGAAAAGATTTTTTACCATCTACTGATGCCTTTTCATGATTTTTATTCTAAGAACAGGCACTTGAGCTGGGCCTTGACAGCTTGAAAAAGTAGATTCTTCTTTTTAAGTGTCATGTTAGGAAATTTATCAGCAAAGAGAACACAAGGTAAACAAAAGCACTTAAAAGCCACTTAAAATTGTTTAGCCAATCAATGCAAAAACTACGACCATGAATAGTAAATGAATGTTACCATTTGACAAGGCATCACTTCTAGGATTTATGACTTGATTGAATACAAATTTTAACTTATCGGTGCCACATTCTGGGTAAATGGTACTAATTGGCCTACAGATGACTGGTGACAACCCAAGAATTGTCATAAAGCTTGACCAAGTCTTGTCATTAGTAAAACTTGAGCCTCTTCTTTAATTAAATCTTCTACAAGTTTACATGAGTCTAACGCAGAATGTGAAACCAATAAACCCATCAGATTTTTATAATTATAGAAATTATCTTTCCCTTTTTGAAATGCCTGTTTTATGCACAAGGGTGCTTAACATAATAGGAACTGTTAAGAAATAATTCTAATGTCAAAATTCTTAATGAGTAAACCAAAGAATTATAACCTACCAAAGCAAGGGATACAGAACTAAACAAGCAGTTACCTGTCTGCTGGTGATCAAATTATCATAATAAAAATAAAGCTAATATCCTTTTATTTACTTGTACACGTCTTACATACCATAGTGAAACATTAATCTGATCTGTCATACTTGATGTACCAAACACATTATCAACAATGTCTTTCACATTATGAGAAAATAAACAAGCTTATAAACAATTTATATATATACACGACTCATCACACAATACATATTTGTATTTTATGTCATTTAAAACCGTCAATTGTCTACAATTGTAATATTTAATACTTACTGAAGTGTGATGAATTTCTTTTCAGATTGTAAGCGGTCTGGTATAAACTTTTCAGCAGTAAAATCATGGAGAACTAATCTCGACTTTAATTTTTCTTCAAAATCCTCTCCAGACGAAATTTTGTTTTCAGTTTTTATTCTAAGTCTTCCCTTAATTTTTCAAATACCGACCTAAACTTGGTAATGTCGCCGTTACCCATCATTTGCTCTATGAAACTTATGGATGCCATTTTTTTTGACTGAACAAACGTTTATGATGATAATGCCTTCGGCCGAACTCTTTCTTGCGAAATTATTACACAGAGAGGCCTTATGGGATGCAAGATAGTCAGAAACAGAGAGTTGTGGGATGCAAGATAGTCAAAAACAGAGAGTTGTGGGATGCAAGATAGTCAGAAACAGAGAGTTGTGGGATGCAAGATAGTCAGAAACAGAGAGTTATGGGATGCAAGATAGTCAAAATAAACCTTGGGTTCCCTCGGATTCCATTATTTTCACTGTTTGACATGTACCCTGGGTTTTATATGACTAAGTAAGAACTAGCCTGGTCCGTTTCCATAATCACAAAAGGAACAATTGTCCAAGACTGGAGAAAGCGCAGTTATAAGCGACTTTTACGAAAGCCGCGAGGAGAGAGCGGAAGTGCGTACAAAAAGAAGAAGTACAAACATTTTGAAGCTGAGTTTTTCACCTAGTCACACTGACTAGGTTGACTAAGTCTCGGTCCGCCTATGATAATTCTGGCAATCATTTTGTCAGATTTGACTAAAATTGGACAATTTGGGCCAAATTTGGACCAAATTTCTAGAGTTCTTCAAATTTCATGAAATTTTGCATGGATTACAATTGAAAGGTGCTGGTTTCAAATTTGACAGTCATTTTGTCAGAATTGACTAAAATTGGACAATTTGGGCCAAATTTGGACCAAATATCGAAAGTTCTTCAAATTTCATAAAATTTTGCATGGATTACATTTGAAAGGTGCTGATTTCAATTCTGGCAATCATTTTGTCAGATTTGACTAAAATTGGACAATTTGGGCCAAATTTGGACCAAATTTCGAAAGTTCTTCAAATTTCATGAAATTTTGCATGGATTACATTTGAAAGGTGCTGATTTCAAATTTGACAGTCATTTTGTCAGAATTGACTAAAATTGGACAATTTGGACCAAATTTCGAAAGTTCTTCAAATTTCATGAAATTTTGCATGTATTACAATTGAAAGGTGCTGATTTCAAATTTGACAGTCATTTTCTAAAATTGGACAATTTGGGCCAAATTTGGACCAAATTTTGAAAAATCTTCAATTTTCATGAATAAATATCATGCACAAGGTATTGGTGAACTGTTTTTCTGGCCCCGAAACATCATAGTGAATTGCAAAGCTGTCAAGATTAAGTTAAATAAATTAAAGAAGGGAGTAATTTGATGAATTCCAGACTGTATCAAATTATTAGTCAGTGTATAAGTCATTCAGATATCTTGAAAATTAGCCTAAAGCAATTTTCTCAAGGGCTGATGCGGAAATTGTTCAAGCCTAATGGCTTCTAGTTTTCTTTTCATTTGCTTGCATAAAGATTTTTTTGACCGTTAATAGAGGTAAAATTAGACATTGGGACAATAGAAAGTGGCCGTTTGGCCGTTGATTGGAGGTGACCGATGTATGGAGGTTTTATCATAAGAGTTTGACAATAAATTCGGCAGGGACTTCCTTTTCTGGCCGCTTAACAGAAGGTGACCAATGTATGAAGGTGACCATTAATAGAGGTTTCACTGCAGTAGTACGCCGGAATTTTAAGAAAACAATGTACGTATAATTTACAGAATAAACATTTTGAGAATTTGGAAGAGAAAAGTAATAATAGTAAGAAATACAGTCGGGGATCTACTTTTTGCCAAAATTTCGCCTTGCCTCGCGCCACCACAGCCGTAATTAAACAGTTCTCGGCGTTGCCGTGACCTGAATAATAATAACTTTTATAACGTTGGAATCAAGTAACTTTTTTACATATTAACGACGTTATCAGTAAGTTGAAACAAAGACGTCGGATGATAGTAGTTTTAAGACGTCGTTTGAACGTCCAATGATAGTCGCAAAAATGACGTAATCTTCAGGTTTCAAATTTTGCGTAATATTTACGTCGTAAATAAGACACTAAAAGTACATAAATTTGAGACCTTTAGTCAACGTTGTTAAGACGTCTTATTTTGGTAAATTCAGAGACGTCACTTCTCAACGTTTTACTAGCGTTTTGTCGACGTTGTAAATTAGTAAATTAGGTATGTAGTGAAAAAATACGTCAAGAAGACGTTGTTTTTAAGTTGGTCGGTAACCAACATTTACGTTACCAAATTTCGGCGTCAGTGGGACGTCGTGTCCCTGCTGGGTCGAATTACCATCTTCACTTTACTTGGAAAAATCTGAAACTGGTGTTAATTTAAAAAGAATCATCAATATTATTTTCAAGTACAAGCACAAATGGGGATCACTAAAATAAAGTCGTGCCTTTTTTTGTACGGACAGAAAAGGACCATTTCTTCCAACATGTACCATTTGATGAGTCGTTTTGGATCAGTCACTTTTTCAATTCTGTTATTCTTGTAGAACTTGTCAGTAAATATTTCAGCCAAGCAACACCGGAGACTGTTTCTACCGATCATGATTATATTTATCATTGCTCTATGGAAGAGTGAATATTAAGAGAAACGTCTATTTTTATAGCCACAATTATGAAAAAACATTACTTCCGGTTAATTATTTATTTAAACTCACTATATTGATGTCCTGGTCGTCTAATTGGTAAGGCCTTTGTGTTAACCACAAGTAATCCAGGTTCGATCCCTGGTCAGGGCATACATCAACCAACTTGATTTCTGATAAAATATTGCCAAAAAAAATGTTTTTTTTAAATATGTGGGCTATGAAAATAGCCATTTTTGTCTTCAGACATCTTTGATCCAATTAAACAGCAACTGAAAACAGAAGATTTTTAAAAGACACAATCAATTATGTAAGTTGCCATTAATGCTTTTTATACATATGTGGCTTTAAAAAAAGCCGTTGTAGTTTGTCTAACAACCAGTTGCTCATTAGGAACAACTGAATACCACAACTTAGTGACAGCACATGCCCAGGTGGTAATTTTTTGCAAAATAGGTAGATCTTGTCCAGGTCTTTTCATGGCTACGCTAATGGGTATTGTACTTTCTACCATAATAAACTTTTGTCTAACTACACCAATAACTCGTTCTACGTGAATTCTTACATTTATTTTTTATTTATGTTATTTGTTTATTTGGTATTGTCTTACGGGGCTAGCCTCACTCAGTTGCTATTGAATCTGCTTTCCAGGAGGGGACACGGTTTAGCTTGGAGGCTCCGAAGTGTTTGACACTCTCATGAGTGACACAAACCCAACCAAGCGCCTGTGCTCATCTGGATGACCTCCTGCAACACCCGATGTATCATCTACCTATCATTACCATTGCCGTCTTCGCCGACTATTCAAAGTCATTTGAGACCATCAACTTGGAATCCCTCATGATGAAATTTAACAACATGGACATATCGAAATCATTTCTCTACTGGCACAAGACAGCACTTTGTGCAAATAGATGATAGAATATCGAAAACACTCGAAGTAGGGCTCGGAGTTCCACAAAGATCGATCCTCGGACCAGTAATTTTCAACTTATATATGGCTAGCCTACCTCAGCAACTGCAACACTCATCGTCTTTACAATACGCCGAGGATACGAGAATCTACATCCAATGTAAACCCAAGAATCTTCATCAGACAGCAAAACTAATATCTAGTGATGTAGAAAACCTTCTATCCTGGTCAAAGACATCAAACCTAGTCCTAAACCATCGAAAAACCAAATTTATGCTCTTCCATACACAAAGGCTATCGAGAATACATGGTCTAGATAAAGATTTTTTGGAAGTTCATTGCAAAGAGGTGAAGCTACAGCAGCAGGAAACATTAAAAATTCTTGTCAACTCCACAGTACGTGAATGCTTTTCCACACTGTCAATTATCCGTAATTTAAAGAGATTCACACCGGAACAAGTACGCAAAAGATTGGTAGTAGCACTGGTTTTAAGTAAACTAGATTATGGTATTGCTGTCATAAATGACACCCCTCATTATCTAAAACAACGGATGCAAAAAGTTATTAACGCTTCAGCTAGTGTTTTATTAAAGAAGTATGCTAAAACACTAGACGCAACTACACCTGCTTGGTTACCAATCCAAGCACGCTTTTCCTACTCGATCGCTTGTCTTACTTATCAAGCTATATACAACGTTCACTTCCCAGTGCATCTTTAAGTGGATATTAAAGCTGACAAACGGAAGCTAAGGAACAATCAAGAGAGTGTTGGTATTCTTTTGGAAACTACACATAAACATTGCTCATTTCAACAGGACGTGATCCGAATCTTAAACGACCTCCCAAAATCCTTCAGAGAAAGTAAAACTTTGACCGAGTTCAAGAGAAACTCTAATGGATAAGTCGATTGCACAACTCTTGCAGTTTTATAAAGTTTTGTAATAGTTATTTTTATATGTAACAAAAAAAAAACAAAAAAAATAAAAATTTATACTAGGACGAAGAACCATGTAATGTGGATGTGCCGCAATAAAATGTTTATTATTATCTACCCAATTTCCCTAACATGGCATGGGTCGACCCGGTGTAACCGTAAATAAGTACTCCCCGAAAAAAAGTATTCCCGCAGTACTTTTTTCCTAGGAAATAATTACTCCCCCAGTACTTATTACCTAGTAAAAATGTACTCCTGTCAAGAAAAAAGTACTCCCTGTGAAGCCATTCCATTGAATATTGAAATCCAATTTGGAATGTACGCTTGTTCATTCTTGTCTAGTTGTGGTCTACTTCGTTACTACTTATACCCACCATTCCCATTGTTGTTACGATAAAACAGATTACAAAAAGAACTTTATTGAAAATCTCCTTTTCAATTTGATCGGACTTGTTTGTATACTTTTTGATACCTCCTTGCGATAAGAAGGACTTATTTCCTGAAGGAGTACTTATTTCCTGGGAAATAATGACTGTGGAGTAATTATTTCCCAGTAAATAAGTACTGGGGAGAACTTTTTTAAGGGAGTAGTTTTTTCCGGTGACACCGGCGCTATGGTACATTCACTCGCGCATGGTGAATCGCCGCCAAGGGAAATTGAACCCCGATATTTTGCATGAATTACGAGAGCGGTAACCACTTTACTACGGCGCGATTGGCAATAGCTCTTGTAGACTCAATCTTGTTCCCACTCAGTTGATGCTTTCCACGTAAATGCCGGTATTTTAACACTTGCACCAACTGTAGTAACAAGTTCGCCAATATCAAACTATGGTTGATGATTTGTAGCAAAATTCAAGATACGTATTTGCATTCACATTCAAGAAATTTTTATTTACATTCAACAAAATTATAAGCACGTTCAAGAAACTGTTATTCACGTTCAAGAACTTTTTTATTCATATTCAACAAAATTTACATTCTTAAGAAAATTTACTTTCACGACAGAACTCGTCTACTCTAGTCTCTTAAAATGATTCTCGGACGACATTTTCCCGGAAATCGGGTTGTCCCGAATAAAAACAACAACAGGCATCAGTTTCTAATTTCTTCTTCCGCAATAGTTGAGAAGCAGAGCAATAACCGAGTTGCAACAACTCAATTGGCAAATGTTTGGAACAGTCTTTGAAAAAGAGTGCGTTTCTGTAGAAATATACACACTATTTCAATAAAAATTCTCTTCATGGCAGTGAGTTTTGTCGATTTTGCCCGCTGGCAATAGATCTTCACCAAAGTTCTGTTAAAACATCATTCAACTTTTTCGGTAACAAGTGCAGTTTACATGAGAAGTTGTAGAATGTGTTCAATATCAATTATAAATGTGAATTGCAGTAAAAACAATATATCAATAAAACAATAAAATAGATGCATAGAAACGAGGCCAAATATGTTCATAAAGCATTGATATTTAAAATTCCATTTACAATGGAAAACATTAAAATATTCTTATTACGAAATTACGGAACAGAAAAAAATAAATTAGATCAGATTAACGATGCATCAGCAAACAATAACACTGTATAAGCGTTTACGAACGACTCCGAGTCTACCATCCTTCCCCATTCTGGCGTTTCTTTTGTGACCTTTTAAATCAGTTATCATGCTTCTCTTTGTTCAAGAATTCTACGAATCAGTCGACTTTGCTCTTCATTGACTTCCTGTAGTTTCTTCATCCTTTTTTTCTGTTTCTCAAACTTGATCTCCATATCTCGCTGTATTCGATATTCGTCGTCACCCTGAGGAGTTGGGTTCAAATCTAGTGATTTATGATTAAAACTACCAAGCCAGTTCAGAATTCTAAAATGATTCAAAATATGTTTAGCAAAGAGCTAATAGGAACTGTGAAACGTGTATTTAAAGTTACAGCAATACCTACCTTTCAAACCTATTTCTTGAGTTTGGATATACGGTTATATTAGTCTTGTGGATTCGCTTCAAGTACCATTGAGGATATCGGCTAATCATACCTCTTATCATATCTACTTCATTTTTCAGCATCCTCAGTTTTGCGGATTCTTTAACCTTTGAGATTTCACCAACAGCTAAGCCAACCTGGAGAGTATTTGAAAATATAATTTCAACAAGCAATCACATGTTTTTAAGGGTAATTAAAGTCCAGAAAGTAAACTGCAGTGTGTTTCATAATGTTGAAAATGGAAATTGTTTTGTTGTTTTTTTTTAAATGAATACACCGAATTTCAAAATAATTTTTACATCAATGGAAAGCCATTTTCAAGCTCTTTCAGCTAGTATATTTTTGTGAAAAATGAAAAAGTGGTTTTTGAAAAAATAAGGAAAATGTCTTGGAAAAATGTAATTAAATTTTTAACGGTTGATTAACATGTAGTTTAATTACATCATGCTTATTATTTCAAAGCATTGAATCCATTCAAATTTTTCAATAATTTTATCTTTGCGCTGAGACCTCCAAATTGATATTTAAAAACATAAAAGTTTTTCGTGGAACACACAGCTTAAATTTATTTATTGTTTTCTAAATTGCTGTCATCGTTTCAAAAAATCTTTTCTTTTCATTCACATCTTAACCAACCATTAAAAATAAAAATCAACTTTAAAATTTCCATTTCCAACATTTTGAAACACACTGTACACTGTGTCCCAGAGAATTTCGGTCTGAGATTTTAAAAAGCTATAACTTTTCACACATATATCAGACTTTAGTGATTTTTACACCATTCGACACCATTTCTTTCAAGGATTTAAAAACTTAATATTTTAAATAATTTAGTCCAAAACCTTTGTAGTAAAATGGATTTCTTTAAACTGTCACTGTCATTAATCCCTTAATGGTTAATAAAAGTAAGTTTTCACGTGCAATTAATTCTTTTGTTTATTAAGAACATGTCGTGGTGTTATTGAACACACTAAAATTAAAGCACGTTTCAAATGAACTTGCACAGCTTTTATAAATGCTTGGCAAATTTGATGGTAATGATGGTATCAAATCCTTACAAGTTTGTAAACACGAGAAATATGCGCCCTAAGCGACTTTAAAGAATTTTGTCTTGCGATCTCTTTTACTTTCTTGAAAAATTATTTGCCTTGAACGATCGAACATTGAAGTTTGTCTGACAAAAAATTAAGCTGTTTTGGTCTTTTCTATAAAAAGCTCGTTTTTTTTCATCTTTGTTTTTCTTCTTCCATTTTCATTATTCTTCCAAATTTTTTATATCATGAAAAAGTGCTTTTTAAGCTTGACACAGCGCAAAAAGAATTTTTGAAATATCTCAGAACCTTCAAATTTGCCAAGCATTTATAAAAACTGTGCAAGTTCATTTGAAACGTACTTTAATATCTGATCACAAAGTTAAAAATTGTGAGATGGGGGCTCCTACAAAATTTTGTACCTCATATGAACAATCTTTAGTTGCTACAAAAAGTTTTCTCCAAGCACTGGATCTGTCTATCAGAGTTGAGAAGTAAAATTGTCGACGCAGCAAATAATCTTAGACAAAATCAAAATTTTATTTGCCGTTCTTTATGAAATGACAGCAAGTACAAATCGCTGTGTCCAGAGAAACGGGGGACATGTTGAGACAGCTTAAAGTTTTGTTTTTAATGACTCTTGTGTTTCGCAACCACTTGATTTGTTATTGTTTTCGATAATGACCTTTGATAGCTGTTATTGAAAGATATATTAATTAACCATTAAGAAGATAATTGGATTTTTTCATGGTAAAATCCTTAATTTTTTCCTAAACAAAAGGTTTTGGAGAACAAAATGTACATTTTTAAAATCCTTAAATAAAATACTATCGAATGGTGTAAAAATCGCTGAAGTCTGATGTAGGTGTGAACAGTTATGGGCTGTTAAAATCTCGGATCGAAATTCTCTAGGACACAGTATTTAGCAAGTGTGATTTTATAATTAACTTAATACCTAGCTGAATGGCATTGTCTTTCAGTTAATAATAGAGGCGTAGCTAGAGCTCAGTCAAAATTGTGCAGGAAAATTTAGCCAGTTATGTAGCAAAGGAAAGCTTGCAAAAAATATAATCGATACTTAGACTGAAAAGAATGTTGGACTCCTCCACTTTTTTGACTGACCCTGAATACGCCTGTGAATACCTAGATCGTTGTTAGTATTACATTGATTTGCACAAGAGAATTCGATTGCCAAAAAAGCAAAGCAAAAACAAACAACAAACAAGCAAGAAAAAACAAACAAAAAAAACCCCAAGAAAACAAGAAAAAAAATGAAAATACTTACCATCAAGTTCATCATGGCGATGTGCATAAGTACAAGGAAGAGTGCAAACAATAAAAAGGTGATCGACTCAAATTGTATCTTATCTCCTTGATCATTGAGTGTTGAATCATAGTCAAATTCTCCAGTGATCATGACAAACACTTTAACTAATGTGTACGGAATTGTCGAAAACGATGTTAATTGCTTTAAAAGTACGTGAAAAGTTATTGTAAAGGCAAGTATTACAATACTGAAAACGAGAAGGACACCAATAACCGTGCGCAAGACTTCCACAAACATGACGACCACCAAACCAAAAAATGGAATTCTTTTGAGGTAAAGCAAGAGATTGGACCACGCCAGGAAAGTTGCAACCACACCCACTTCCCATTCAAAATTTGAAATTTGGTTCCCATCACAAATTGTATGTTTAGCAAGTAATGCAGATGAATAGGAAATACTGGCAAGGCATAATGGTACTTCAATATAATTTTCTGGTTGAAACAAATATTCCCAACGTAAAGCTGCCATTTGTAGAATTTCTTTAAGTGCTTGAACAGCAGAAAGTCCTAAGCACACGGTTGCTAAGACTATTGAAAGATTACTGCAGTCATTAACATGATTTACGTCATCGCTAAAACGGGTAGGAAGAAAATGAAGTAATATTAAATTATAGCTGTGTGTTAATTACTGGTTAATCAAGGCAATTCGCACTTTTTCCTTTTTCAATTATCTTCACAATATCTAATATAAATAGAATCAAACAATGGTATAACTTGCAGTGGGATTTGCATAAGCGTTGCGTCATTGAGAATACCAGTTTTTAACTGCTTTTATTTTTACATCGAGATATATAGACCTTTTTAGGAAATTACTACACGGCAGATCTTGCCTTGTTTCTGACGTTTTAAATTATTAACGTGAGACACCTTTCCTTAATTTCTGTTTAAACGCCGAGTTAATTCTTAGTTATCAAGTTTCGCCTTGTTTCTTTGTTTTTCATTGTTTCTCTAATTGCATACCATAAATGACGGAATAAGCGTCCCCTGTCGAATAAGCGCCCCTGTCCGAATAACCGCCTTCAAACTAGAACAAAAACGGGACGGTCATTTCACCAAACAGTCCGTTTTCTTGGCCCCACAACCAAAGCTGAAACAAAGTTTCCATCCGTATTTTTCATTTAATAGTTTGATTGGTAGATGAGCAACGAGAGTTCCATCATTTCAAAAACTCCAGTTGAATGTTTGTCATGGTTGGTTGTTTTTGAAGCCAACTTGTTGTCGATTATGACACCATGAAGAAGACGTAGAAGTTGATATTTAGTTTAGTTTGACATGATTTCGGACATTATTTTAAGCAAGAAAAATATTGTAAAAATACATTTTCCTGGTCATGAATGAAGACTTAATAAGCGCCTCCGCTTGAATAACCGCCTCTGTCGAATAAGCGCCCCCTCTAAAGGCTGAAATTTTCAGCAAGCGCCCCGGGCGCTAATTTCGACATTTACGATAATGCTTTCAGTAAGTAATAGTTACTCGTTCTTTCAGTTCCCCAGTGGAATAATTAGAAGTAATTAAGAGTTAGAAAAAGAGGCGAAACTTACAGGCTAGGCTATAACACAGTATTTAAACAGAAATTTGGGAAAGGTCTATTAAGAATGATAAAAAAAGTTAGTTCAACATTTTTCCGTCGTGTATCATTTCTTTTCCAAAACGACACAAATGCCATTGTTGTACAGTTTGAAAGCGAAGCAAGATCTGCTGCGACGTAATTTCCGAAAATGTCTATTTAATGGATGATCATTAGGAAAACTGCCAATTCTTGAATTATTCAGTTAAACAATGCAGTGGTAATAATTGGCAGTATTTAAACTATGGTCGAACATTGTAACACAGTTAAGCAGTTTTATCTGTTGTCTCACCAAAATAAATTATTTTACCTTTCCATCAAAAGCATGGTGGTGATCAACGCCACAAATACCACATACAAAAGCAAAGCGAAATAATAAAATTGTTTGCCGACAGCATTCCACTTATGATGAACTAACTGGACTGTTACTGGGTGTGATAACAGCTTTTCACGATTGTACTTTGCCATATAGTGAGGTGCAAAGTAAGACCGACATCTGGTCTTGACATCTTTATCTCTGGTTGCCAATACATCAAGATATTCAAAGTTATATGTGACAGAAAACTCTTGGTGTTCTTTAGAGTGCTTCGATAACTCCACGCAGTTGTCCAATACAGCTTCAGCTACATCAGGCAAAAATTCTATTAATTTTGCCATAGCTGGTTCGTTTTGGCTGTCAGTTTCTTTTAAAACATCTCTCCATCTAAAGTAATTAGAAACGGAAATCAAAGAAAGTTGCAATTAAAAGATAATAAATCAATGTTAAGGATTGTCAATGTTCAATCACCGTTTATGTTTCACCAATGCCAAACACACATCCACATTATTGTTGTCGACAGCAACCTGCAAGCAGTTATGACCATTAATATCAGTTGCAGTAATATTGGCACCACTATCTAATAAGGCAGTAACACATTCAACATGGCCATTTGATGCAGCATGGTGCAAAGCTGTTCGAGAATTCTTATTGGTCGACTCTAATGGTGCATGATTGTCTGTAAGGAGCTTCAGAACTTTATAGTGTCCTTTTGTGGCCGCGTAGTCCAAAGAAGTCATTCCAATATCATCTTTAAGTCCAACTTCTGCACCTAAGCCTATTAACTTTGTGCAGACACTCCTGAAAATAGTTAATAGAACTTAAATTTGCAAAAAGTCATGATATTTGAATGCCTCAGAAATGATTTGAAACAACGACAAAAACAACAATAACAACAATAACAATAACAACAATAACAACAATAACAACAAATAGAACTAATCAGTTAAGAAGTTTATTACAAGAAGCCGTTTATTGCTGCAATATGTAATGGGGATCTGCCATGATCATCTGTTACATTGATAACTCCTGGAGCTACTTTTCCCAACATGTCCATTGCTTTGGATTTTCCAGATGTCGCCACTAAATGGACAGCCGTTTGTTCTCGATTATCACGCACGTATATTCTTGCTTTGCTTTTTAATAAAACCTCTATGATCTATAAATAAGATAAAAACTTCATCTTACAGATGGGATTCTGGCAACTTTATGTTGTTCAACCATGATTTTACTATGTACAATGAATATCTGACTGCACTAGCAACAAGCTGTTGTGGAAGTAAAATAAAAAGTGAAATATATGATAAAAGTAGTTTACCTTAACGTTGCCAGATTTTGCAGCATAATGTAAAGGTGTCAGAAAGTCTTTGTCAGGTTTATTTATTAAAACGTTAACACCATTGTTCAAGAGCATTTTAAGTGTATTTAGTTGATTTTCTTGGACAGCAATATGGAGAGCATTTCTCATAAAACGATCCGATATCTTTATGTTAGCCTTGTGCTTCAAAAGATACTCTGCAGCACCAGTTTGACCTCTCCATACGGCACATAGCAATGGCGTGAACTGATCAATATCTCTGATGTTAATATTCGCACCACGTGAGAGAAGGATTTTCATTGCAGGAACATTACCTGATAAGGAAGCCCTAAGGAATAAAACGATCTTAGATTTTATTTCCACATGGTGCATGTTAATGGCAACAAGCTTCAAATGACTTTGTTAAAGATTATTAACCTGTGTAGGGGTGTTAATTGTTTATCATCTTTTGCATTTATCCTTGCTCCGTGGTTTATAAGATACTCAATTAATGCTGTATTATCATTAACAACAGCAAAATGTAGTGGTGTTAACTCGTGGTTCGTGCGTGAGTTGACATCTGCTTTTAATGAAAGTAACATATAGACAGCTGCTGCATGTCCACCTTGTGCTGCAAGATGTAGTGGGCTTTTATTTTCGCGAGTTTTGATATTGATTCCATTAGTCATCCCTAAATTGAAATTTTCACGGTTACCCTATCTCGACTACGCAAGAAACGTGCCACGTAAAAGACACTTAACACACCATGGTTTATCAACACTGGCATCAACTCTTCATGTCCTTCAAATGCAGCAATGTGAATTGGATGCTGCCCTTCTATATCAGCAGCATCAACCTTAGCTTTATGATTGATCAGCAATTGAACAACCTCTGCATTGCCACCAATCACTGCCATATGTAATGGAGTACTCTAAATGTGTAAATTGTCACTAAATCAGTAATTCTTCAATTTACACAAATTTTGGTCTAAAATACATTTATTTCTGATACATGGTGGCCACCTCATTTTGCCTTCATCTTAGAACTAACTAAAATTCTTAAATGAATGGGATTTCTAAATAAATCTTTCTATCTATCTGCTTTTTGGCTTAATAGCATGAATTATGAAGCATGAATTACGTTTCCAGGGGTTATCGAATGGTGTTATTTGATTGATTATCCAATAACATCAACGTGTAGTTTAAAATCTCTATAATCAAAAACCACATTTTCGTTTTTCACAAAAATATACTAGCTGAAAGAACTCGAAAATGGCTTTCCACCGATGTAAAAATTATTTTGAAATTCGGTATAGTCATTTCAAAAAGCAGCTTTAAAATTTCCGTTTTCAACATTATGAAACACACTGTAGAAAAAGAAAGACATTTTCCAAAATTTGTAAAAAAATCTTCTAATAGCGTTAAAATAAGCTTTTAAAATATCACGTGACTTTTTACTGACGTCACAAGGTGACTGCTCTTTTCTGTTTGTGAACGCGCAATACAAAAGTACAAATATTTCAACTTGAAAATATATACTGCATAACATCTGATAAAGACTTTCAGGTCTTGATGTTGGACAAATCTGTCCTCGAAATAACTTTCAGTTGTTATTGCAGACTAAGGAACAAATTTTCCGTGATGAAATAAATAAATTACAAAGTACTTATATCATAAAATTCTTCTTTTGTGATATGAAATATTTTTATGTAATGCTCAAAGATCTTTCAAAACATGGAAAACTAATGCATGGTTTCTATAAACTGTATGTTTATTTGTGCCTTTTAAAATGAATTTTTATAGTAAAACCAGTCAAAATATTATTAGCCATCTTTGATGAGCACAACATTTCTCTTTCAAAGGTTCAGGAAAGGAAAAATACCAATTTGTCTCTCCACGTCACTTAGTCCTAACCCTTTTATTGGAACAAGTAAATGCTTGATAGTAAACCATGTGTTAAGCGGGAAATACACTATCAGTTTTTGACACATGAGTTTCGGAACTCCACGAGTTTTTACTCATTTGATGCATGAAAAAATCACATACATTCAGTGTATACCCATACGTTCAGTGTATACACATACATTAAGTGTATGCACATGCATTCAGTGTATACCCATACGTGTTATTTGCTTAACTGCAAACCCCTATAGGAAAATTTGTGATAATTTTCATCAAATTCACATCAAAACGAAGCAGGGTAGATAGTTTGGCAAAATTTTGACGTTTAAGAAGTCTCTAGAAAGGTCAATTAGGAAGGTAACAGATAACGTAATCGTAATAAAAACTTTAGGGATAATTATTTTCGATCTTGTATGAAATTCATCAGGTTTCAATAAGAAAGAAACATTGCGTAAATCTGGTGCATTTCAACCAAACGAGTTACTATGAATTTACATTTATTTTTCACTTATGCAATTCAATCTTCGAATAAACAAAAAAGAATCGATGTTAGAAAATCTACACTATGAAATCTTGAATAAGGCTCTCTCCCACAGAGCTTATTTAATCGCATAAACGTATATGATGATGATTCCAAATGTAGGAAAAAGCGTTATGATAATGAAAAACTTTATTTATTTTCTAACCTTTATTTTGAAGTATCAGCAAAAAGAGACATTCGTATTCACTGAGAGATTTTTTTCGTATGGATTAAGCATTCATAAAATCACAGACTTTTCGCATCAAAAAACAAAGTCGAAAAAGGAACAACCATTTCTTCGGAATTCACTTTTACACTTATGATGAAAGTTATTTTGGCAAAACATATTTTGGAAATTCAGTTTATAAGGAAACCTTATATATTCGTGAATTACTGAAAACTCCAAGTGCTATCAAAATGTGTGAAAACTGAAAATATAATAGTTTACACCTCCGAAAACAGAAAATATTATGTTTTCTAAATTCTTTGTCCGGAATTTTAACACATTAACTATTCGTAAATCGGTGTGGGAATAATATCAAAAACATAACGTTTTCGTGACTTAGAAAATGCGAAAACATTTAATTTCGTGCAGTGAAATATTACACTGAAAGTTGAAAAAAGTAAACAAATGCAGTTGTGATAAAGCACGAATTATATACTTCACTTGTTAGTGAATTGACCCATCTATCTACACACTGACACAAACCGAAAGCGTAAACATCATGTGCAAGATATTGGTGAACTGTTTTTCTGGCTCCGAAACATTATAGTGAATTGCAAAGTGGTCAAGATTAATTTAGATAAATTAAAGAAGGGAGTAATTTGATGAATTCCAGACTGTATCAAATTATTAGTCAGTGTATAAGTCTTTAATCCATACAGCTTATTTTTTGAAATGATTTTGGTTCACTTCTATCAAACATCATTTTATTTTCCCTGTGAACCAAAAGTTATATTTTGGTAATTATGATAGACCTGTTCTCAGATAAGCAGCAAGAAAAGAATGGACAGTCTCATTCAGATACCTTGAAAATCCTCTAGGCCTAGTGCGAAAATTGTTCAAGCCATGAGTCTTCTAGTTTTCACTTCAAATTCACTTCGCATATGTTTTTTCGAAGAACGAACAACTACATATGGTTCCTGTGTCAAATTGCAACCATAACGCTTTACGGTGTAAACCTTGTGAAATGGGTTAGTGAGGGTGAGGGTCGGGCTTAGCCTCATTTGTTCAAACATATTTGTAAGTATTTTCACCGTTTAAATGTAATGGTTGCAATTTGACGCATGAACATACTCACTAAATCAAATGTAAACTCACTTGCCGCAGTTCCATTTTCAAAGCTGATTGGTTAGAAAACCTATGTTTTGACACATAAAATTCAACACCGAAAAAACTCATGAGTTTTCCTAAAATACACTGATAAAACACATGCGTTAAAACTCATAGTGTATTTCCTGCTTTACAGTAGAGAATGCGCTG
The DNA here is from genome assembly GCA_027922465.2 of Turritopsis dohrnii. Classification (NCBI taxonomy): domain Eukaryota; kingdom Metazoa; phylum Cnidaria; class Hydrozoa; order Anthoathecata; family Oceaniidae; genus Turritopsis; species Turritopsis dohrnii. Next base: position 66,075 of record BQMF02000579.1, on the reverse strand, counting down.
TATTAATAAACTTTTCGACAACAAAACACTGTGCAGTACATGTTAATAGTTTAGTTAGAACAAGCACGAAATGAGCAACTATTCTTAAAAATACAGCTTGTGACGTCATAAAGCTCTTATTATTACTCAGTAATTATTAACGAAAATAAACTAAAACTTTTCACAATCTATTTTTATATATAGAATTGATTTTTAAAAACATTATTGACATTTTTTTCTGACGCTAATCTATATATTAAGATTCGATGCTCTGTCTGCCTGCTTCTTTGTCTGTTTGTCAGTCTCGTTTGTCTGTTATTTCTTATCTTTTACGTGACATCAGTGTGAAGCCATTCCATTGAGACCCAAATAGAACGAGATAACTTACGTTTTTTGTGCTTCGCGATACAGGCGATGGGGTGACGAAAAATTTGGGCCTAATTTTTTTTGGGGGGGACGGGTCTATGACGTCATCAAAACCTTCGATATCTCTGTAATGGTTGTAATGGTTGGTCGTAGCGAAACGATCCCATACATTTTTATATCAGTTTTTCGAGCTTTGCAACATGGGTACACTTATCATTGCAATTCCTTAATTTTTCTTTTCGTGAACTCAACGCAGGCTGAACATGCGCGGTGAAAAAACGCCACCTTGGCCGCTCGTATATATATTAATACTCGACTCTTTGTCTGGCTGTTTGTTTTTTTTTTTGTTTTCCTGTCTCGCAAAATGGTAGATTGAGTTGTGAGAGTGTGAAACCATTGTATTGAGACCCTAACCGAAAGCGACGTTTAAGAAATATTTTTCTAACCAATAGGGATAACTGACGTTTTTAGGGGTCCGCGATATTGGCCATGGGGTGACGAAAAAATTTGGGCAAAATCTTTGGGGACGGGGGCTCCATGACGTCATCGAAACATTTGATTGACGATATCTCCGAACCGGTGCGTCATAGACATATGATCCTATCCATTTTCTTGCTCAGAATTTCGAGCGCTACAAGTTGGTAACACTTTCCATTGCCAATTCCATAATTTCATTTTTTGTGAACCAGTTGGGAGGGTGACACAACGCAGGCTGAACACGGGCGGCGAGTGACGCCGCCTTGGCGGCTAGTTCTCCTTTAAAATCTATTTAATATTGATCAAAGAAACTTTTGTTAATATTTCGCTGATATGCAATACACGGTGCTTTGGTTTCATGTAAATGTACGCAAGAAATTTCAAAAAATTGCTAAGTTTGGACATCAGGAAAACAAAGCCGATTTTAATGAATTTCTTGCTTTCGCAGAAATCCAATAAAACATTTACTCATCAACTAGTTAGTTATTTAACTAGTTGGCATGTAGATGACTATCTCTTTTCTAAAAGTTCTCGAGAATCAGGAGCAATAGTACTTAGTTAGCAGATGAATTCCCGAAGGAAGAAACTTAACGCTCTTACGAAAATAGTTTTCTTCTTTTCATATCTAACATAGCTGCATTATTTAGAATATCCTCATGATTTCTGATAGCACTGTTAAGGTGGATTTCCATAGAGCAGCAAAATGCGCTGTGGCGATAATATCGCTCTGGAAACTTTGAAGTGCATGCGCATTACATGCCAATCACCGCTGTTCCAGAGATTTTTATGAAGTCGCGCGCGAGAAAAAAGCTCCGACGCAAAGTAGAAAAAAATCAACTTTGCGACGGAGCTTTTGAGCGACAACCAATCAGTTTGCTTGAAAGTTAAACGATTACGTAATTTTCATTCTGATCTTCCACAAACAAGTGAAAATTAATCTTTTTGAAAATAAAACGTTTTCCCGAAGGGATTGCAATAGCAATTCTGTCGAACAACTTAAAATAGCATTATAGCAGACGGTTTCTATTAGTTGTAGTTTTTTAAATACATATTGTATCTTTTAACTGTAAATGAATGAGAACCAGGTAATCTAAATACAAGCCTTCTGTTCAAAACTGCCATATTGCTTGTTTACATTTTTTTCCAGAGCACAATTTTGTCTATAAAATCGCCTCCACTTTTTTCGCGAGAGATCGTTCGCCCGGCGATAACCTCGCTGGCGATATTATCGCCACAGCGCATTTTGCTGCTCTATGGAAATCTACCTTTATCAAGCGGTTCATAATTTCTGATAGCACTCCTATCAAGCGGTTCTTACAATTGAGATCAGAATAGTTTTAGGTGTGCTTCAAACGTTCATCTATAAAAACCTGTATACCTCATCCAAATTTTAGTTCCAATATTGATAAGGCATGAATCTTCATGTGTTTAACCGTGGTCTTAAAAAAATATTGGCAGCGCCCAGGCATAGGTCACCAACAATGTGAATCAGTATTGTTGTATGTATTTGAACAACAAGCACGAAAAACATATACACTTACCAGTCCATTGTCAGTTTTGTTGACATCAGTCGTCCCAGTTGAAATAAGAATTTGACAAATTTTCAAGTTTGACCGCCGAGCAGCGAAATGGAGCGGTGTTTGACCATAACAATTTACTGATGTTATATCAGCTCCAAGCTTTAGCAATGCTACTGCTGCATCATTGGAATCATATCTACAATTGAGAGGGGATTTAATGCAATAAAGATAAGATTTGCAAATGCTTTGGATCTTTGAATGTAGTTTCGAGTCGTGTTATTGGACATTTCACAAACTCCAGGGCTGTCAATAATTTAGTTATTTATGTTGAAAAATAAATGAATGCTTTTGTAATGAAAAAAACACAATTGTCATGGAAATAAATTTAGCCAACAATTTTTATTCATCAAAACTCAAAACGTTTTAATCAATTTCCGCGCTATGCGTAGGAAATTGTTTGGTTTACACATTCTATCTATCTATCTATCCATCTAACGATCTATCTCTGTCACAGTTTTTCGTCGTTTTCGGAAAGTCCGTTCGGATTTCGGATTGTTTGTTTATTCAGAATAGTTAATGACTGACCCGAAACTCTATGCTAGGACTTTAGGACATCCGTGGTGGAGTTTCAGTCAAACCTGTCAATTATGTTGACAAGTTTGACTAAAATTGGGCAATTTAGACAAGGTGCTGATTTCGAATTTGACAGTCATTTTGTCAGAATTGACTAAAATTGGACAATTTGGGCCAAATTTGGACCAAATTTCGAAAAACCTTCCATTTTCATGAATGAACATCATGCGCAAGATATTGGTGAACTGTTTTTGTGGCTCCGAAACATCATAGCGAATTGCAAAGTTAAATAAATTTAAGAAAGGAGTAATTTGATGAATTCCAGACTGCATCAAATTATTAGTCAGTGTACAAGTCATTCAGATATCTTGAAAATTAGCCTAAAGCAATTTTCTGAAGGGCTGATGCGGAAATTGTTCAAGCCTAATGGCTTCTAGTTCAGTTTATTTTGTTCACCGTCTTATAATTTTGTAATTATTTTTGCCCACTTTGTAATTTTTAACTTCAACACTGCCTGCGCCACTTTATGATGTTCTGTCCTTCCTTTTACTGATACATTTGCTGCTTTCGTACTAAATAAGACTGTAAAATTAAAAAATCGGGCAAAACGCACCGTTAATCATTTTATCTACGGGAATAATTTGAACCACCTTAGTTAAAAACCACTCTGCCCGTAAAATTTTTAGACCCACACCGCTTGCGTCCCACTTGCGCAACCAATACCGCTTTTACAACTCTCGTCACTGGTACGGCCACAGCGCTGGTACAGCACACACATCTCTTACAGCTTGCATTTCTCACAGATATTGGGAAATCATGTTTAAGTTCTTAACTTAGCGTTATCTTTTCTACACATTGTTCTTCGATAACGCAAGTATCGAATAGCAAAAAATAAGAAAATCTAAAAATAAGGTGACGTTATATCAAAGGTATTGAGGTTTATCAGTAGAAAGATTACCTGATTCAGTGTAAATATAATTAACATAATTAGAAAATCTGTAAACTCATTATGATATTGTTTTTGATTTACCAAATCCTTCGGACGAACCAGTTTCTCAAAATTGATTTCAGTAGGTTTAGGGGCTAAAATTTTCGTGGTTCTGATTTTACCACAAAGATCTGTGTATTGTAACGATCATTTAGTACCAAAGAGAAATTCTGGCAAAACGTGCTTTTAAGGAAAACGACAGACGCCTGGAAAGTTTCGTTGCTTCTATGTTTAATCTGCCATGGCAACAAAGAAGTAAAAAAAAATAAATATTCTTATAAAACATATTAAAGTTATATGTTTGTTTTTGCTCGAAAGGGTCATCAAGTGACTGAAAGTGTAATCATCAAAACTTACTTTACTGCTATATGCAGTGCGGTGTTACCATCCTCCCCAGGTAAATTGATATCTGCTCCTTCTTCAGCGATATATTTAATGAATTCTGTGTTATTGTATCTGGAAGCTAGATGAATAGCTGCTTGATCTTCTTCATCTAATTGACTAATAACATCAGAAATTTTTGTGCCAGTCCTTTGTAAATGCTGTTTGAAATGTTCAACTAGATTCTCTCTCGCTGCCTCATGAATTGTACACTTTAGGATTTCATCTTCGTCATCAATACTTTCGGTAGGATTGGCAGATAGTTTGGTAGGAAGTCGATTGGTTGATGCGCTGCTTTTATCGGAAGGTAAATCCACTACTTCTTTCCAACGGCTCCCTTTCTTGTTGCGGCTGGAAACGACACTTATATCAAAGCCTGTCATTTTGTGACTGAATGCCCTAACGGGAATGTATTTTAAATACTCTAGATTTGAAAGTTTCTTTTGATTAGCTTTTACAATAGGATAATCTGAAATAACTATTAACTAAATAAATGCAATTACACAAATAATTGTAATTACAGAAATCGTATAAAATCATCTGCAATCATAAGGCCAATATTGTTTTTAGTAATGCGAAAGGATTAGAACAGGAAAACAGCAAAATCAAGCTGAAAAGAATCGAGAGTTCCGCTTATGTCAAAATATGTTTTTTCTCTTTTTGACTGTGCTGTAGCAAATTCCTTGGAAGCGCCAGAAATACTTTGTTTTGAACTCGTTTTAAAAATTTTATTGTTTCACAGAATGTGTGACGAACTTAATACACAGCCTCTATTATTATAAATTCAATTATGACGATAAAGGACAACTTTTGACATTGATGTCGTAAATCAATAAAAGTTCGTTGTAATCAATTCGCTAGAAAGAAACTGTGCAATTGATCAGATAACCTTATCCGTAAATTACTTCATCGAAACTTTCTCCTCGCTTCCAATACGTAATTCATGATGATAGGAGGAACTTCGTAAATTGTGACTTTTCTGTGAATTATCGTCACTGGTTGAGAACGACAGAAACGTCATTACTTAAATGTGACGCTAAAGGGATTTTGATAATGAATATAATATGTATGAATGAATGAATTAATGAATATACCGAATTTCAAAATAATTTTTAAAGCCATTTTCAAGTTTTTTCGACAAGTATGCTTTTATGAAAAATGAAACAGCTGTTTTCGAAGAAATGAGAAACATCTCTTGGAAAAATGCAAAAATTTTATGTAGTGGTAGTTTAATAATTACGGCCTCGAAATCACGACATCAGCTTTTTTAAGACAGACGGAAACGAAAATTCTCGGATTTTGAATTTTTGTTCTTATCTTTATCGGGATATTGATAAAATAAGCAAAAGCCAATAAAAACTGGTCAGAAGCTATAAGCCTTGAAAGACCGGGTTGTTGCCAGGGGCGGATTTAGGAATTTTTTTTTGACTGGTGTAAATTTCAAATTAACTGACTTAGTCCTAATGGGGACGTTCAAATAGTCTAGAGCCCTTTGTACATTAACGAGAACTGCAACAGCAGTGGCGGATCTAGAGGTATGTCGAAATTTGTGTAGGAGAGTGTTAGCAATCTAACCATAAAAGAAAAGCGTTCTAATAATCCCATTGGTAATATAAATTGAATTCACAAATTATGTTAATGCTCTCCTACACAAATTTCGACATACCTCTAGATCCGCTACTGAACAGGACCAAAGACTATTGTTTTCTCCCATGTGGTCATGATACATTGGCAGTATATACAAAGCAACTGAAAGAAGTGAAACAGTAAAATACATCCAGAAGATTGAAATATTTCGAATTGTAAAAATAAAAAGTAAAACCTAGGATTAAGATTGGTCATAAAGATCAAGAAGGACTAAATTAAAATTCTCAATTTCAACTCATTGAATACATTATGAAATATCAAATACAATAAGCAATTGATCAGGAAACCAGCCCATTTATCAAAAAATATTTAAAAGAGCTGGCTGCCTGTCAATCATTTGAGCAATACAGAATATTATTTCTGAATATTAAATAATGTATACCAGTATACCAGTATGTGATGCAACAAATGGACACAAAGTTTGCAACACATTTAGATATTCCACATCTCCTGCAAAAAAAATAATTATTACCATAAGGAATTGACTCCAACATTTTGATAAGAAGCAATGGAAGCCTACCAAGACAGAGACTTGAATTAAGAGAAGGAGAGATGTTGGCCTGAATTGTAACAAAAAAATAAATATGAATTGAATAGAAAACAAATATACATTTCTAGATATTCAAAGATAATTCATGAACTATTATAAAGGATGTGAGAAAACATAAGTCAGCAGTTTTCCATTTGGAAAAAATTGTTTGTTTGGGGAGTTTCTTCGTGATTTCGATGTTTGTCAACTGCTAGTTTCCGAACTTTCTTTTTATTGTTTTAATGAGGGTTCCCACTGACATCAGCATTCTGCAAACCTCAGTCCAGTTCAAAATAGTTCATTATCTTTAAGTTACGAATTGCCAGTCTCCATAATGTTTTCAAAACAATCTTCAGCGACTGAGATATGATAAAGAAACTAAAAAAATAATAAAAGATTTATAACTAATATATAAAACAGGAAAATAAAAAATAAAAAAATCCGTTTACAAACCCACCTATTACTGCAAAGATTTCATATATGCATTATAAAACGTCATTCTAATGTTAAATTTTATCCTTCATTTCAAAACTGATTATCAGCTTAGCTCGTTAAATGATTTTCGAATGCGTAGTTTCATGTTTCAACGTAGATACAAGTTAAAAGGAAGTGCAGCAATCTATAATACATAAAAAGCTACAAAGCAGCAGATCTTTAAAACAAATACGCAGCTATTTAGAGAGTATATAATTCAGTTTTGGTTTATTTTATAAAAACTATTCTTACCAGTGACAGGGGCGGACGCAGGGTACAGCTCATGCGGCTCAAGCTGTAGTAAAATTTCGTCAAGAGAATGGTTACTAAATGAGTTACGGCCGCTCTCCTGTTCTTTTCGTCGATTTTTTACGTCGTCATTATCACGCGACGCGACGCCGTCACTACTCAAAAGTCTATCCAATACATTTTTCATGGATTAGCGCATTATTTGTTGGCGCCCCATTTGACTTGCAAAGTTTAGGTAAGCTATAACTGCAAACCCCACCGCCTCATTGTTCTTCCTTACAGCTCAAAAAACGGCCCCTTCTGATTTATGATGATACGAGTTATAACTAACAGTTTTGAGCTGTATCGATACATATGGAAGCCGATTGTCACATATTTTTGATATACTAAGAATATCAAATGATATACTTGGTATATCACTTGATATACCAAATATATCACTTCACATCTTTTGATATTCCTAGTATATCATTTGATATACCAAGTATATCAATTTTTACTATGAATATCAACTGATATTCTAAGTAAAGTTTGATATAATAGGATTATCAAGTGATATACTTATTATATCAGTTATTTCGAAATTCCCGGCAGACGAATGTGTTATCGTTACGATTAAATTTGTCTCGCTTACTGATGCTCTCTGATGATGAGCAACTTGTCGTCCTTCTCGCGTAGGAGCAGGTGCTGCCACTAAATCTATGTGGCTACTTAGAATATTTATAAGAAGAAAAAATTGCCATGATGAAGTTCTTGAAAGAACTGTTTTATGTATAGAAAATTTAAGCACGTTTACTTTTCCTTGTGGTCTCTTATAATCTATATGGTATACTTTTCTCGTTCTGAATTCGCAAGTTTAGTTTGTTTGGCGCACTGTTGCATTATGATCCATTTCGAAAAAAATTATATTGGTTCATCGAGAACATTTCTCAAATATCTACTTTGTTTTGATCAATATCGAATTTGGTTTGATCTACTTAGAATATCAGTTGATATTCAAAAATATGTGACAATCGGCTTCCATAAACCTAGTATATCACACTTTACTTAGAATATCAGTTGATATTCATAGTATGAAAATGATATATTTGGTATATCACTTGATATACTAAGTATATCACTTCACATCTTTTGATATTCCTAGTACATCATTTGATATACCAAGTATATCATTTGATATTCTTAGTATATCAATTTTTCCATACCATACACGTGCTTGGAACCTCTTTCTTGATATGATTTTACCACGTCAGAGAATCATTGTTCTCCAAGACGTTTCTGTTTTTCCAAACGAGAAGGGACTTTAGAGCTGAGAAATACCTTGCAGAAGATGAAAGAAAACATCGTGATGGATGCAAAGTAAGTTTTTGTTTTCCCCTTATTAAAACTTTGTATTTTATAAATCTTCAGTTTTGTTTGTTTTGTTTTACTTATTAATTTGTTTAATTTGCAGAACAAATAAACAAAGATGAATGTAAGTTTCGATTCAATATATTTTGTTAACACATATTTGTGGAAAAAGAACATAATTTCATGATTTTTTATTATCTTTTGCCTTGCTAAACTCTGAACTTTAGAATTTTACTCCGAGTTGTTGATGTTGTCTTGATTACTTTAAAAACTTTATGTATTTTAAACATGGTACACTGATCGTGATAAAAAAACTACAGAGTTTGCTACTTATATATGTTACGGGGATTGTTATAAATTCGGGGATTATGCATATTAACCAGTTATTTCACATAATTCCCGGTCAAATTGGGTAATTTGATTACTACAGATTTTTTCATCAAATTTCCCGGTTATTTTATATAATTTCCATAGAGAATGGAGAATGTGATTAAAAAGTGTTTTATTTGTCAAATTCACCGGCTAGTATGCATAATTGGATTTCTGCGAAAGCAAGTAATACATTAAAACCGGCTCTGTTCTTTTTCTTCTTCTTCTTACTGTCCAAACCTTGCACTTTTTTGTATATTTCGTGCGTGCGTTTACATGAAACTAAAACACCGTGCAATGCATGTCATGTCTCCCAGCGAAGAAACCTTTTTAGAGTTACAAAAGTTTCTTTGATTAATATTAAATGGATTTTAAAAGAAGAAATACATATTTTAAGATGAAAAAAGAAAATCTGTAGAAGAAACTTCGAATTATCTTGAATTGTGATCATTCTGAAGTTCTCAACGTTTTGTAAACAGAAGGGTGAAAAAGGTATGGACGGTTATTTCTGTTGAAAAGGCTAGATCCTTGTTCAGGTTAAAAAATATTCAAATTGGAATCTTACATATATACAGCTCAATAATTGCTTGTATTTACAATAAAAAGACATAAAACAGTTAAGATAAAAAGAAATGAAAATTGGCAACAAATACCCAGAAGATCAAGTGATAAGAAAAAAGAGAAACTGCATAAATGTTATAAACTGTTTGTTTTGTGTGCTTTTTGGTAGGAAAGTTAATAAGTTTTGATAAACGTCATGAGAAATGTACACTGAACATGTCGCATGGCTTCAGCTGTCCTGTTTATGGTCATCTCCATTATAGTTTGAAATAGGAAGCATTTTTTTGTGTTTACAGTTTTGCTTTAGTATGTTTGGACTATATAATGTACAACAATAGATGGAAATACTTCTGATTGCTGGTTTGAGTATTGACTAGACTTTGCATATGATTTTGTTTTATATCCAAAAATGATATGATTGATTTGCATTTACTTGCATTTGCATTTCTCCTTTTGGGATTCAAAATCCAATATCTTACTTTCACATGGTGTACCCTGTTAACCATGGAAATTAAGTAAGATTTCATGATCTGTATTTTATTTAGAGATTGAAAAATCAGTTAATTGAATGGTTAATGGTTACTATATATCATACTAGTTTACTATAATGTAACATATCTTAATTTTGAATTGTTCATTGTCTGTCTTTTTAGAAACATTAACAGTATCAGCACCTACTGCTGCAGCAACAAACAGCAAATTAATTTAATCAAGTCTGGAACTGGAACTTTCTTGAAAGTGAGCAATGTAGGAGGTTTTTCGTACAACAGAAGGAACATGTTTTATTGGATATAGAATACTAGTTTTATGACTTTGTACATAAAAGTCGTTGACATTTTATATTATGTTGTATTTACTTTTGTTGTGCTAATATCAAATAAAGTTTTAAATTTTGGCTTCTATCCTTATGACTCTGTGGTTGCAATGCTTAGTGAAAGGTAATTTTGGTGTCTGGAGTTCACCGTGACTAACTGCGACAGAACTCGTCTGTTAAAATGATCGCACATTTTCGGACGGCATTTTTCCGGAAATCGGGTTGTCCCGAATTAAAATCGGGAATCGGAATACTTATTGGAATCCGAACAGTTGAGCTGTACCTACAAAATATTTCTGCGTCCGCCCCTGTAAGAATAATACAAAACCATTTAACTTATTTTATACTAGGTCAGTGCGATGTGAAGCACACTGGTGTGACCGTTCGAATGTATTATTAAATAATCATAGCTGATATCGGAAATTATTTTCAAATTTTCTTTTGCGATAAAAATGATCAAATCAAAACTTTTTTTGTTTTAAGTTTTTCAAGGGAACGAAAAACAGCATGAATTTAATAAGTCTGTCTTATATAACTTGGAGGCGCTGGGCAATCTTATGAAGCAAGGTTCGAATCGTAAATCAACGAAACCTTTTACAAGAAACATCTACAAATATTTGTGAAAAGAAAAAATTAATCAAAAATGATGACAGATCGATCGCAGGATGGCATACCGTCGAGGAACTCATCTCTGATGATAAGTGAAGTGACTTTGCTGACGAACGAAAGATTATATCATCTGAAACTCGTGGTTTAAAGAACAAGCAAGCTTGTTTAGGCGTGTCAGAAAATCAGTTTCCAACGCATTATCGACGATCTCTAAAGCCGGTTTTTGATCCAGTTTTGGGATGCCGAGCCCGACTTCAGACGAGTTATTCACATCAATAAAGCCACCTTCAAACCAGGAACTTGCTTCAGCTGTGGAAAGAGCGGACATTGGCGAAAGTTTTCGACCGTGTTTTCAATAGGTGTAATGTTTATTTAATGGCGAATCTATGGTAAAGTACTAAAATAACTTATATATAAAGAATGTTTTGATAGTTGTAAAAATTATTAGCCTTCGTTCTTTAGTTGCAATTTACGCAGTTTTGGAAGCAACATTCGTAGACTACACAGGCTAAACTGCCATTTCGGCCAGTAGTAGTAGTAGGAGGAGGAGGAGGAGGAGTAGTAGTAGTAGTCCAAGAATGTTTTAATACGGTATTCGCTTCGCTGCTACCGAATAAAATTCCATTCATCTCAACACAGCAAAAAGCACGTTTCAAAATAACAGATCAGTGATAATTGAAAGGGTTCTACTGCATTAAAAGAACTTCTTGAGAGTGGAAGAGTAGAAGAGTTCAAGAGTTCACGTTGTCAACTCTCGAACTAATGATAAAAACGCCCTATTTTGAATTGGAGGCATGTAAATAAACATGTGTACAAGGATAAATTGAATTTGACGACTGGAGGGCCCTGGAGGAAAATTTGGAAAGGAGTAGCTTCAAGTTTTAGTTTCATTTAAATCAAGATGATCACCACATCGAAATGTTTGAGGAACATCAAACTTATTTAGAATTTTCATGGGAATTACATGGAAAAATGAAGCATTTGTTTTCACTGTTTTACCAATTAGTTTAACCTCTGCCCTGTTTATTTTCACTAAAGTAATACGTTGTCTGGTGAAGTAAGTGAAGACGCAATTTGCATTTCTGTGTATTAGGATGAGTGTCGCAGGCTCCTACGAAACAAACACGGTAAAATAGTTTCAACTAAATTTGTTGCAAAAGAATTAATTCAATTAGAAACTAAAAACTTGTATAAAATTATTGATGCACAAATATGATGGGATTCTCTAGTAAATTTGAAAGAAATGCTATTAAAAGAAATGATCATTTGTCATGATAATTTAGCATTGTTCAATAAATGAGAATACATTCCCTACAGACTTCCCAAAATAGAAATTTATTCTGATGCTAGAGATTATGCAATAACCAATATGGGGCGTATGTAAAAACGTTTAATAAAACCTACACGTGTCTTACTTTGAGTAGGCATCGTTCAAAAAACAAAGCAGAAGATTTCCCAAACACTGCTTAAAAATCAGATGTTCATCAAGTTTTCATTCCCATTTTGAGCTTTCATGTTCTTTATGCTTACAAATAGACATTAAAAAGTTTAACTTACTTTCGGTTGCTTTCGGTCATTGCACTGGCTTCAATTTTCAATCTCGTGAACTGACGAACAGCTTACCAAAGTCAAAAGAAGACCATGAGCTGACCAAGTTCATGACGTGCACGTTTTAGATTTTAAACAATTCGTGCAATAAAAAGATATTATAGTCATAGAAACATGTAGATGAAATGTTATCTCCGTCATTTTATAAGCATGTTTCATTTGTCAGTGAAAATTCAGGACAGCTGAGCTACGTACGATATTCGCAGTGCAACTAACATCTCGCGCAGGGCCAACGGGACTGACCAGCCTCAGGCGGTCAATCATTTTGAAATATGTCACAATACCATTTTAAGGTTCTGCATACATATGTTATCTTTCAGCATAAACGTGAAAAGACAAAAGACTACTACTGTATGTAAAAAAAACTTGGAAGTATACATAAAAATGATATGAGTTTCATCATACCTATATAAATTTTGTACATACATGTTCTTGAATTAAACTTCCCAAAGCAAGAAATATAATGCAAGATGTCCATTGAACAACCAGTCTCCAGTTTTGGATTCTCTCCTTCCAGCTTTGTCACGCTGCCATACTGGGTTTTTAGTTCGCTTTCGCTAAAGGGTATATAATTATCTTGATCGTCATGCCGTACATTTGTTCATTTACACCAGTCGAGCTTACACCAGTCAGACACATCTCAAAACTTCCCAAAGAACTCCGCAAATGCAATGCCGGCAACCGACTTTCTGGACGTGTATTTTCCGAAGCGGCACCCCGTTTCATACTTGTTATGCAAGCCAAATAATTCAAAAATAAAATCCTCGTCCGAAATAAATTCCGTCGGCGAAAATATCGCAGCCGCCGGTGCAAGTCGAAAAAAAATCTTAGTTAAGAAGGAAAAAAGAAAGTGTCAGACTGAAAACTGTATTAATTTTGAAGGAATAATAATTCTCTACTTCAGGTTCAATGCTCCACAACTAAATAATGATGACCGAATTTCACTGGTGTAAGTACACCAGTACACCAGCCTAAATCCACCTCTGGTTGACGTTGTTACAATCACGCAGGAATTTTGCTCGGCTTTTTTGTACATTTTTCAAAGATTTTCACAAGGACCACTTCCAACTTTTCGTCCATATCGTTTTTTCTACTCAACCAAATTATAAAAGTGATACACCAAAATATAGGTAAAGGATTCCTCCATTCAAAAATAAAAATAACTATCTTTCATTATTATTCAATCAAAAGATATTTTTTGTGAAACATCGATACTTTTTTTGACTCACCCGGTACAGTACCATACTTTTAAGGGGCTTGTCGACAGGTGCTTTTAATGAAGGAAGGATGGTTTTCAATTTTCCAATCGTATGTATCACTTTGCAAGGTGCTTTTATGTGTTTTAAAGACTGTTTAAATTTCTCAGTATTTCTACCTCTATATTGAACGAATATCGTTTTCACTTCTTTTTTCTCTTCCTCGTTATCTTGATCAATCTGCTTTCTCTCTCCAACGATTTTCTCAATCACATTCTTAATGATCGGATCAAAAAGTCAGTAGTAGCTGGATTTCATTTGATATTTCATTTGCTTTTGTTAAACTTTTGTGGAGGTTTTCCTAAGAACTATAAGCTCTATAGATTCTGTGGACTAATCCAGCTACTTACTGACTTTTTGTACTTGATAGGGGAAACTGCATGGAAATTCATCGTGAGGCCAGTATCAGTTGGTTTGGTTAACCAAATTGAACTTAAACTTCCAATTGATCTAGTGATTTTCATATCCAAAAATGGTAGCAAATTGGCACTTTCTCTCTATATAGTAAATTTTAGTGGGTGCAATGCATTGCTTTGGGTGTGATTCGTTTCAATTTCTGCTTTTTTGATATCTCGTAAAATGTCGTCCATATATCGAGCATATAGTTTGGCATCTTTTCTCAATCACATTCTTAATGATCGGATCAAAAAGTCAGTAGTAGCTGGATTTCATTTGATATTTCATTTGCTTTTGTTAAACTTTTGTGGAGGTTTTCCTAAGAACTATAAGCTCTATAGATTCTGTGGACTAATCCAGCTACTTACTGACTTTTTGTACTTGATAGGGGAAACTGCATGGAAATTCATCGTGAGGCCAGTATCAGTTGGTTTGGTTAACCAAATTGAACTTAAACTTCCAATTGATCTAGTGATTTTCATATCCAAAAATGGTAGCAAATTGGCACTTTCTCTCTATATAGTAAATTTTAGTGGGTGCAATTCATTGCTTTGGGTGTGATTCGTTTCAATTTCTGCTTTTTTGATATCTCGTAAAATGTCGTCCATATATCGAGCATATAGTTTGGCATCTTCTTCTACAGCCATTCGCAATCATTGGTGCTGGAAGTCAAACCATAGCTAAGCCGTCAATTTGAGAGTAATAACGATCGTAAGATAGTAACAAGACATTGCATGTACATAATTCTGTCAACTTTCTGAAAGTTTCTTTATTTACTGGTAGTTTCTTGTATCTCCCTGAACATAGCAGTTCAGTACAGTCCTCGATCGCTTTTTGACGTCACGTCAAAACTTACTAGTTCTCCATCTGAATCTAGTCGTACTTTTTTGATGTTTTCTGTGATGCTTTTTGTTGACGTGTTTATGATGCATTCTTTAACCGGTTTCAACCACTGGGCCACTTGAACTCCAATTTTGTGACATGCAGATCCAGGCATTGACAAAACTGGGCGCTTGTTTGGATATTTACGGTAATAAACTATTTTGATATTGAATTCCTCATTCATCAAATCATTTGTACTTGAAGCAATAGAACACTGACTTTTATACTCTTCATGCAAAAGATTTGCTCTCGCGTTTTGAACCGTAGAAAAAAAGACACTTGTTATAGAATAGATGCTCACAACATAAACTACGTATCTTTTTATTCCCGATATAAGAAAGTAAAAATTTAAATAAGCGCTCAGTTTTGCAAGACAGTTTTCGATTTAGGGACCCCCTTTAAAAGGAGGGCGCTTATTCGATGTTGCGCTAAATACGTGCTGGGCGCTTTTTGAACTTTGTGAAAATTACCTGGGCGCTTACTAAAGGGGGCGCTTAATAAATGTTGGGCGCTTGGTCGGATATTTGAAGTACGTTTCAAATGAACTTGCACAGGTTTTATAAATGCTTGGCAAATTTGAAGGTTATGAGATATTTCGAAAATTCTTTTTGCGCTGTGTCAAGCTTAAAAAGCACTTTTTCATGATAAAAAAATTTGAAAGAATAATGAAAATGAATAAAGAATAAGCGTTTATTGGAGTATTTACTGTATTCTTTTCCAATTGCGCCATGTGCAGGTGTTTGAAATAATCTTCGTCGTCGTGTCGTGTTTCCAAGAAATAAACTCAAAACTCAAGAATAAACAATCACAGGGATAATCAATTCTAAATAGCCAACAGAAAATTTTGGACTAAGCCTCTAAACAATTTATGTACATTTATTTGACTATGTTGATTAAGATTTGCCATTCGTTTTTAATGATCGGTCAAGAAAGGGAACTTAATTATGACCACATTTTTCACGTGCACCAATTTTTTCAAAAAGCTGTCAACACATCAACTGAACTGTAGTGACTTTGAATTTGTCGTTCGTTTTTCATAACCTTGTAAAAAAGGAAGTTTTCACTTAGTTATCAAATTTATCAAATTATCAAAAAGTTTCCATTTTGTTTGAAAATTTGAACACATACCAACTCGAGTGTTGAGTTTTAATTTGCTGTTCGCTTTTCATAATTTTTGGACGATGAAAGTGATACTTGGCACTAATTTGTCCTTAATTTTCTGAATAATTCAATTGTTTGAAAACTTTCAATATTCACTTCGCCATTAGTAGTTACCAATGAGGATCTTCGTCTTGCGATATATTCTCGCCCTACATCATAATTATTACTGTTCAATTGCATAACTAAAGTAACTAAGAGGTTAGTTTGTACGGTCGAACTTTTGCCTTGTCTAATGTAAATCATTTGACTTGCAATTAGACATTGTCAATATTTTTACTTAAGAATGAAAGAGTTTTCATAAATACAAGTCATTAGACAAGGAAAAAGTTCGACCGAATGAACTACACTTAAAGCAATGAATTTACCTAATAACTATGAGTTTGTCCTGCATTTCACGTTTGTTTACTGGAAAGCTTTAAATGGCCTCTAGGAATTTGGAGTGAACTTTGTTCAAAATTTTTTGTTGTGAACTTATATTTTATATCCTATATGTTTGACATTTACTTGATTCTCCCAATCACATCATTTCTATTTTTCGTTTCGTTTCGTGTCAAAAAGTACGATATTTTGTCGCGTCAACAAAATATAAATTTCACATCATAAATCAAGCATATGTCGCGCCATTGCTGATAGTGATGGGACTTTCAAATTCTTTACCAACTACTTAACCTTAGCAACCTCAACATCGATCGTTTCAAGAGACCTCCTGTTCACGTTACGAACTAGTGGACAAAATCGTCATAAAGTCACTGCAGTGGAAGAGCATTTTTATTGAAACAATGTGTATATTTCTACAGAAATGCACTCTGTGGTTTTTTAACAAAGTTGTCCATTAGTAAAATATATGCTTGCTACATGGTTTTTATTTCGAACAGATCGCAACGCAAAATTTTCAAGACGGACTTTATATACCGGATAGGAGTTTTTTTTATAGGAAAACTTACACAAATTTAGATGATTTCTTTTTACTCTTAAAGGGGCACTAAACTAAAAAAATCACAAGTTCATTTTTGTGCACTATTTGAAACAGTTTTAAAAAAATGCTAAAAGTCAGTTTTTGAATTTTCAAAAAATCTTTTTTCGTTCCTGAGATATTGCCGTTTAAAGTTTTTTTCCGAAACATGATCTCCATGACAACGTAACATCACAACGTTCAAGAAGATATTGCTAAAGTGGTAAATAACTGCTGTTGTGAAAATAGCAAAGAAATTTATTGGATTTCTGCGAAAGCAAGAAATACATTAAAACCGGCTCTGTTCTTTTTCTTCTTCTTCTTACTGTCCAAACCTAGCGCTTTTTTGCATATTTCGTGCGTGCGTTTACATGAAACTAAAACACCGTGCAATGCATGTCATGTCTCCCAGCGAAGAAACCCTTTTAGATTTACAAAAGTTTCTTTGATTAATATTAAATGGATTTTAAAAGAAGAAATACATATTTTAAGATGAAAAAAGAAAATCTGTAGAAGAAACTTCGAATTATCTTGAATTGTGATCATTCTGAAGTTCTCAACGTTTTGTAAACAGAAGGGTGAAAAAGGTATATATACATTTTTTTGTTTTTAAGTGAAAACACAAACATCTTCGTTTGTTTTGGTATATGGGTTGTTACTATTTTTAAGCTTTGGATACTGAAGCTCAGCTCTTCAGCTCCAACATCAAAAATGTGTGTCTACTCTGCACCACTTACATACTTTTAATGTTTGATGTTAATGTTTTAATGTTTTTAATGTTTCAATGTTTGATCAATTTTTAAGTTATACTGCCAATGCCCCTTATTACAAATGGCTTTCCTAATCACAATAGCAAATTAAAACTTCTTCCAACTGTCTGTAAATTCAAAACACTGCACATCATGTAACAATACAAAACTGTCCTTTCAGCATATATATATAAGTATATACTTTTAATGATCAAAATTTTTGTTTACTTTTTTTGTTTGCAATCTTGAGAATTTTGTTCGTAGTTAAGAACATTGGCAGTAGTGTTTAAAAAATATGATTTACATACGTAATCACTGTGATATCTGAAAAGATCAATATAAGCTTAACCGTCTTCGTGTCTAATTACGGACAGCCTTTGTAATTACGGACATCAAAATGTAAACAAACATTCTTGTCACGAAAATAGACATGCGTTCTTGCCAAGTTCACCACGTATAACTGAATAAAATGTTTTATGAAACAGAGCAATCCAATAGAGAGCAATTAGCACTAACACTTGAAGAATAATAATAGACCGTGAAAATCATAATGGCCTATATTTCAATACTCAGTAAAAAGTGTCCTCCCCCACAGTGATTGACGTACAAAAACTTTATTTATTTGACGTGTTTTATGATAATTAACTTTCTAAAAGCATAATCTAAAAACATTTTCATTCCTCAATTCATTTAAACATAAATTTTCGACCTGTCGATATTTCATGACGGAGGTGGCCATTATTATTTTTTATCCGTAAATGTGGCTACCATAGTACACACGGAGCTCATAAAAATACGCATGATTCTCAAGAGGGCGCAGTCTATTTTAAATCTTTAACGTTTAGAAAAATAAATTCTAAATGGCATATTGGTAATTTTCTCTAGCGTTCAAATAAATTTAATTATCTCTCTCTGAAGTTTGTTTTATTACAGTTTGGTTGACAGTACGTGATGTGCCGTGTTTTTAATTTACAGACGGTTGGAATTATGTTTTGATCATGTCCGTAATTACCAAGGCTGTCCGTAATTAGACACGAAGACGGAATATCATTTCTTACTCCCAAAATAAAGGATGTTTTATGTCATTCAGATCAATTTAGTTTATCAGTGTTTCATATAGTGTCATATAATGTGTCATATAATGTCCTGAGGTGCATATGAAATCAGAAATGCAATGTTATGTTATCATTCAACCGATTTTTCAAATTTCTTAAAGAATTTTTATAAACAGGATACGAATGTTAACTTAGATCAAGAACATTTGTAAATTCATGCCGTATTGCTAATCAAACCAAAATAGAAATTTCTGATTTCGGTTATATGTTGATTTTGGCCTATGTGGATGTGATTTGCATGACCAAAATTTGCTTGCTTTTTTGTGCTACTAGGAAAATAACACATTAACATTAAGTATCAAATACAGAACTTTGAGAGGTTATGAGTCAATATATCCTTAATATTATTTCGTACTAACAAAATAAAGAATATTTTATTTCATTCAGATGTAATCCAGTTTATTGGCTGTGTATACATTAAAAGTCTCACATAGTGCCAATTATCTTTTGATAAATGTCCTGGGGAGTACAATAGAAATGTAATGTTTTATTTTGCAAATCATGTAACCTTTTTCAAATTTCAAGTATGTCATATGGTCTTTTATTTTCATACTTCAGCATATTTCGCAGAAATCCTTTTGCCTGTTAAGGCATCTTGTTGCCATTGCTACTCCGTCTCGGTTCCAGGTCTCTATTGTTTTTTGCTGACAAAGCTATATATCAGCATCCAACACTGTTACTATGGCGTATTTCCCTTTAACTTACGTCCAGTAAAAACTGTTCCATTTTATAAAATTTCTTTTCCCTTAACTGAGCAGATCTCCATTTATAGGTTTGTCAGCAAAAAACAGAAGAGACCTGGAAACAAACCCAGGGCAACTATGGAAACAATTATTTTTAGTAATTTGATACCTATAGGTGTTTGCCACTACACATACAAAAATCTAGCACACATTTCAGTTTCTCTATTTCAGTTATTATCATTTGTGAGACTAAATTCTTTTATATTAACTTTTGTATTTTATACACACAAGATGATTGCATACGATTCTCTTGAAAAAAGGTGCTGATTCTTAGCTATGATATTTGACATTTTTTGGTGTATCAATTTGTATGACTTATATTACCTTATTGTTAGATATTGACGTTTTAAAGGAAATCTTATTTATGTGCCTCTCAGTGTTATAAATTTGAAACACTTTGATCTTTGAAGTCGAATTATAGTCCTGAAAGTGCTTTCTAAGCCAATCTGGAAGATGTAATTTCAAAATTTTCTTGCGCATCGGACCCAACCCATGGTGGATCCTCCTTCGACAAACCAGATTCTCAGCCTCACCAGGTTCAAATTTGCCGCCGTCCCTGCATGAAAGTCTTTTTTTTGATGACATACATTTCAAAGATGTTAATAACACAACTAAGAAAAACTAATGCTACTGTGGGTTCATTCACAAATAGCAAATTGCCAGCTATAACCAATCTGAAATCTACATGCCCCGAGAAAGAGTTCTAAGCTCTAGCTAAGCAAAATATATTAAGGTCCTTTTTTCGCAATTTTGGCCCCCTCCCTTTAAATTGTTATCTGGCGGCCCTGTAGCAGTGTATCACTAGTATTTCTTATATGATATGATATGATACTTTATTTTTTGTTATAAGAAACATACATGGTTCATCTAGTTTATATAAACAACGCTACATTATATAAGGTGCAGTTAATGCGAAATCATAAATCGTGAGTAAAAGTACAATCGACTAGAATAACTATAAACTATGACCAGTTGTTTCCAAATAACACGGGAAACTCGTAGAAGATCATAATGATCTTATCGTCGAGAACCGATTTAGTAGCTACAGCCAATGTTTCATTGTCTTAGACGTTTGGACAAGAATTTGTAATGTTCGGATTTTATAAGATATAGTGTAATCTAATAAACAAGATGGATGCAAAGGTAGGAAAATGAAACAAGGGTTGAGTTATAATTAGAAGTACTGTAACAGGTTTACAAATTTCTTTACATCTCTTTTTAATAGATTTTTGAAGATAGGCAAGGATTCACTGTCTGATAGAGAACATGAAGGAGTAACAAAAAGATTCCACAAGTGTGGTCCACGATATCTGATGCAGAATTGACTAAGTTTATTTTTACAAATTGGTTTGACTAGCATTTTGTTCATTCGAGTTGTGTATTTGTTCTTGGCTGTTTTACTCTTAAGATATTTTACATATAATTTTTGCTTTGTCTTAGAAGATTTTTTTATACCATTCGTAATCCAGGGCGATTTTAAATCCTTCTGTTTATAAGAAATCTCTTTAAGGGGAAAATACTTATTATAAAGTTCAGTAAATATCTTTAAAAAGCTTTCATATGTTTCGTCACTATTATGAGATTGCTCAATATAAATATTTACATATTTATATGTCAGCAATTTCGTTTTGAACATTGTCACGTTGCCATGGAAATCAAGTTTTGAGCAAAAATTTCAAATGACAATATCTCGGGATCGAAAAATGATTTTTTGAAAATTCAAAACTGACTTTCATCATTTTTAAAATTCTTCCAAATGGTACAAAAAAATTTTTGAGTGTAATTCCCCTTTAAGCATCAATGACCCCAACGTCAATGTATATTTAAGATAAAAGCCTTGTTCTTTGATGATTGCATAAAATTTGGTAAACGCAAATCCATTGTTTGTCCTAAATGTTTATCGATGTTATATCGGAAAGACATGAAATACTTGTGTAAATATGTGTAAATCGTGCCCTGTCTGAAACCTTAAGTCAATAACAAGAGGAAAATAAATAAAACCACAAAATTCAGACGATAAAGGTTTCTTATTCAAAATTAATGTTGCACACATAGTTTAGAAAAACAGATCAAACAGAACAAATCAACTTAACAAAATTTAATACGAATATGATCAGTCAAACATGTTCGCTTTAGTTTCTTTTGACTTGTTTGCATAATTAAGGACAGCTTTATACAGCCGCATAATCGCCGTGTCGAATTAAATTACTTTAATTCGGGTAAAATTCGACAAAAATGCGACAGTCACTTTATACAGGTTTTGTTGCCGCATATAAAATTCGACATGACTTTAGACAGCCGCATAAATGTCGAATAAATTTATCATCGTGTGTTTCTTACACGCTGTCCACTACTTTCATGCACTTTTTTCACAAAGTTCAATAGCTGTTATTAAATTCGACGATTATGCGGCTGTATAAAGTGATGCCGAATTTATGTCGAAGATTGCCGTTTTATTCGACAAACTCTGCTGAACTTAATTCATTATATCGCACTTAATTAAATTTTCACTTTATACAGTCGAATTTACGTCGCATTTAATAAAGAGTTTAATTCGACGCGGCGATTATGCGGCTGTATAAAGCTGTCCTAACATGAACTGATTACCTGGTTGTCATTCAGTTACAGATAAAAGATACGATAGTGATTTCATAAACTACTACAAATAGAAACCGTCCACTATAATTCTATTTTAAGTTGTTCGACAGGATTGCTATTGCTATTTCCCTTGGGGGAAACGTTGTATTTTCAAGAAGATGTATTTTCACTCAGGGAAAGTTTTCAACTGAAATTTCCTTGATGAAACTTTTTGTAGACTGCAATATCATTTATATTTTTGTTAAGATCTTGGAGGGTCGCATACACACTCTCAATGGGAAATTTGCTAAATATTTAAATCTGCATTCATTCTACCCATGAGAAAAACATTAGGAAGATCTTTTATTTGCATTGCATTGCATCTTCATTTTCAAAAACATTCGAACACACTCCGACTATTCATGTATGTAAACATTTGATATGATGCTTTGGCTGAAATCACGTTTTAGTTTTATTGTTTTGTTTGATAGCATTGTAAATAAAAGAATTTTCTAAGATAATACATCCTTCCCTGAAATTCAAAACACACTATCACAGCTACCAGAAATAGAGTTAAAACTGTTAGGCAATTCCTGAAAAACAACCCATATTGAAAAATCTGAAAGAAATTTCATGGCGATTACTTTCGCAAGAACTGCTAGAAACTGTTTTCATAACCGTACAACGTTTTATCGTTATTTTGTAACGTTGTATCTTTATTTTGTAACGTTTATCGTTATGTTGTAACGTTATATCGTTATCGTTATCGTTACAGTAACGTTACCGTATTCTCTCTTTTAAACGCCCTGGGCGTTTATAAAATTATTTTGATTTTCAGGGGGCGTTTATTGGAGAGGGACGTTTATAGAAAAAATTCAAGATTTCAGGGGGCGTTTATTAGAGAGGGGCGTTTAATAGAAAGGGGGCGTTTAAAAGAGAGAATACGGTACTTTATAACAACGATATAACGTTATAACGTTATGCATTACGATAAAACGTTATAAAGTAACGTTATTACAAAAAAGAATATCGTTGTCATCTTATTACACTAATTCGCGATTGTGCATCCGGTTTTTATTTTAGAGAGTGATATATTTGGTTTTTTTCACGGTCAAATCCTTCTTATTTTTTCCCTTTTCGTCGTAAAGCCACGCAGAGGTGAGAGCGTTTTTTTTGATTTTCCGCGATTAGTATATGCTCCTCCGTTTTGTTATTTTTGGTTTGCGCACTGGAAATCAGCCGAAAAACGTCTTTGGAGGAGTGCGAGCAATGCAATCTTCTTCGTTCGAAATTTTTCAACGATCATTTCGTGAGCAAGAAACTTCGCGAAGAAGACGTGTTTCTTTTTGTATACGAATATTTTAATTTAAATTTGATTGTTTTAGGCAGCAAATCGACGAAAGAACTGAAGAAGAAACACAGGTTTGTATGCACGAAGGTATTGTTATTATTATAAAACGTTTTATTATCGTGTTTATTGCTAAAGAACACGGGTAGCACGTTGTTTGTTTACAATGAAAAATCATATTTAGATATACAGAAGAAGTGCAGTGAAGTTTTTAAAAATTAGCTGCAGAAAGATCGAACGAACAAAAGGTATTATTATAAAACTTTTATTTTGATTAATAAAAGAACAAGTTAGGTATATGTATTTGTATTTAAATGTATTTAAATGTTTGTTTACGTTTTAGTTATCAAATATCGCTATACAGAAGAAAGTGTAGTGAAGAAATGCAGAACAAAATGATGTTTATTTACACAGTAAGGAATGGTTTTAATTTAGTTTTGAAAGATTAAATACTATAGCTTTGAATAGATATCTTATTATATGAGTTCTTTCGTTTAGTTTATACGCTACTGGATGAAAAACGAAGACGAGAGTAATTTGTTTTGGTAACGCGCGCTATTATTATTTTTATAGTTAGCAAAGAAGATTTGATTTGATTTATTTATTTACAGATCAATTAAAAATGGTCCCACAGCTATGACTGTTTTCCTTTCTCATGGCTGTGGAAGTAGGGAACGTGTTATGCTGTCAAATTGTATCTATTGACGATGTTTGATGCTTTGTCTGCATGCCTTTCTGCCAGCCATTTATGCCTTTTGTTTTGGTTTGCTTAAATATGGTTGCAGTAGTAGTAAGTATTGTAGCTGTTCTTTACTGAAATCTTTTTCTTTTAGGTCAGAAAAGAAAAAGTGTAGCTATTTATAAACGAAATTTATAAATGTATAAATGAAACACATGGTATGTTGAGAAGGTTATTTAAGAGAAAAATGGATTATGTGTTTCATTGCGATTGTACTACAAAAAAGAAGCATTGCTGGGGTATATTTTTCTTCAGTTTATATTTGTTTACGGCATTCATTATTTTGTGTTATGTTAATTGCTACATACATACTTGCTAGGTATATAAGTTTAGCATTATGTTTTTATTTGTTGCTTTTAATATCTTCTGGGTATTCAATTATGGTTTTGGTGAAAGTAGGGCATTTTGTTGTTTCAATTATTTTTATTAATTTGATGTTTGGTTGTGTATACCAGGTAAAAGTCTTTATTCTGTTCAGCTCCAGTGTTGAGTGAACCCGTATTGACTCACAGTATCGGTTGACTTTATAGACCAAATTTTGTTTTTAATTGTTATCTTTAGGATAAATGCGTACTTGAATTTTCTTTTTGTTTTTTCTTTCTTTTTGTTTTATTTTTCATTTCAATATTGTTATAGCATGATTAGGTTTTCGGTATTACAATTCAAGTATTAATTTTTTAGGTAATAATAAAAAAAGCATAAAGAAATGAAACTCATGGTTTTAATCATGATGTTGATGGTTTTGGGAAGAACTAAATATATCATTTCAAAAATTCATTAATGGTTGCAGTCGAGTAGTAACTTTGGAACAAAAGAAAAAGTTGGAAGGTATCATTTTTGTAATATTATTCAATGTTTGGTTTTGTATGTCTGGGTAAACGGTTCTGAGTTATATATTGCGTTTTTTTACATTAAAGTTACTTCTCTTCTGCGTATGAATATATATTCTGAGCCATGTTGCTATTTGTTTCTGTTTTAAATTTTCTGAATGTAAGAAATGAATTAAAAAATTAATGCCTGAAAAGAAACTTTTGCAAGAGTTAAATTCTGCGACACAACGCATACTGAACAAGGGTGGCGAGCGATGCCGCCTGGGATGTTTTTGAGTTGCAATTCTATGATTTATTTTTTCGTCATGGGGTACGTACACGGGAATGGTGGATTTGACCTAATGTTTTCGAAGTTAAGTTCGGTAAAAAGTTTTTACCCGGGATACTAGTAACTATGTAACGTTTTATCGTTTGTTATCAAAATCCCCTGGACGGTCACATATATTGGTTGGATTCTAATCATCAGCCAAAGTTTGTTTTTCTGACATTATATGTATCCAAAACTAAATCATTGTGCCTCCATCGAGTGGTTTTCAGTGGAAAAAATCTTGACTATTTTAAACAATGTCATCTTTTCCAATGTGAATTCAACACTAATCAAACCTTCAGTGACAACTTGACCGAGCATTGTACAGTGACTAATAATTTGATATAGTCTGGAATTTACTCCAGACCAGACAAATTACTCACTTCTTTAATTTATTAAACTTAATATCAACGTGTGGATCAAGGCAGCTTTTCTCCTTTGGTTTTTTCAGTAGCTGGTGGAATGGCAGTCGAGGCGAAAGTTTTCTACGCGAGGATATCCGAGAAGATAGCTACAAAGCGCAACGTTGAACCAAGCGCTATCAAAGGGTGGATCAAAACAGTGATAAACTTTTCACTCATCCGTTCGATGCTGCTGATGTTGCGAGACTCAAGAAGTCTTACAAAGAAGATCAACATGGTTGACGAAACCATTGCTGAAGTCACCAGGCGTTGGTAAATCACTATTTATGTATATATTTTATAAAAAACAATTTTATTATTTTGTAAAATTTAATGAAGAAGAAAAATTCTACAAAAAAAAAAAAAAAAAAAAAAAATATCAACCACTTTACAATTCACTATGATGTTTCGGAGCCAGAAAAACAGTTTTATTAGACATATCGTTCGCCAATATCCTACGCATGATGTTTATACTTTCGGTTTGTATGTAGACAGAGGGGTCAATTCACTTACAAGTAAAGTATTATTATTATTATTATTGTTTCTTTATTTTACATCGGTAAAAAAAATTTTACAAAGTATAAAATTAAGCAAAAAAGGAATAAATAAGTTAACCAAACAATAAAAAGAAGCCAAGCTTAAGGCTGGCTTATTTACACCGATGAAATATATTCATAGACTTAGCATAAGATGGGTCAGCTAGGCTCACTCAGAACAATACACTATTACAGAAAACCCACCCCTATAACATATGCCTTACACAGTCGGCAGGGACATTTACTTGGTTTCCATAATCTAATAAGTTTTTTAAATTCTTCGATCGTATCTACACTTTTAATATTTCGGGGAAGCTCATCCCATAAGGTGGAACCTAGATTCGCTAACGTGCTTTCCCCGTAGCGTACTGTGGAACTTATAGGTTTAACGAAATCCCTCGTTTTTCTTAAATTTAGTCCATTATTAGATCTTCGTACAAAAATATCTTCCAGTAAACTTGGACCCAAGTTTTGTTTAGCTTTAAACATTTCAATCATCAATGTTTGCACATTTCTTTGATGGACTGTGAAAGAGCTATCTCTTAAAAGTAATTCTTCGAATGAGGCATCATAATCCTTATACAAGAGTCTCAGGGCCCTTTCATGAACTTTATTTATTTTATTGTTCAGTTCTCGACTGTGGAACATCCATACCAAACTGCAATATTTAAATTGCGATTCAACAAAACTTTTTATTGTGCTTCTCAATTGGTCATGGGAGAGATAGTTGGCATATCGTGATATCGCCGTCAACTTTCTGTTTGCTTGTACACATACGTTAGTGACCTGATTGGTGAATTTTAGTTCCTTGTCGATATTAACTCCTAAAAGCTTGACACTATCACTTCCAGTGAGCTTTGAGGAACCAATTTTAGCTGAAACTGGTTCTGTTCTATTACCAACAATTAATAAACTGCACTTATCAGTGTTTAGTTTCAAATAATTTAATTCAAACCATTCTAACGCAATGAGAGAGTCCATCTCTAAACTTTTTATTAGGTTTTCTATGCTTATGTCACACGTGTACAGAGTAGTGTCGTCAGCGAAGTTGCAAATGTTCGTATTGTTAATAAATAAAAATAAATCGTTTAAATAAATATTAAAAAGTAAAGGTCCTAATACCGAACCCTGAGGTACACCTAAAAGTAATTCTGACCATGAGCTGAATGAGGAATCTATTTTAACACGCTGTAGTCTTTTTTCAAGTAGCTATCAATCATCCTTAAAGCATTTATGCTAAAACCATACGCATGTAGTTTTGCAATAATTAGGTCATGGTTTATACAATCAAATGCTTTACTTAAGTCCATAAGTAAGGCCCCAGCGAAATTCTTTTTATCCAAAGATTTTTTCCACTTTTCTATCAGCGCTATCAGAGCATGCTGGGTGTTGTAACCTTTTCGAAACCCACATAGGTATTTGGAAAGATACGCTTCAATGTAAGTGCTTATTTGTGCCTGCATAAGCCTTTCAAAAATTTTGGAGACAGTGGGTAAAACACTGACCGGTCTATAGTTATCAATGTATGTGGCATTGTCCTTCTTAAAAACGGGTGTTACATCAGCACATTTAAGCTCGTCCGGAAAGGTTCCTGCAGCTAAGTTTTCATTAAAAATAGTTGTAAGAATATCACTACATACATTCGAAGATACTTTTAAAATTTTTGCTGGGATATTTCCAGTAGTTGTTGCTTTTTTAGTATTTAGCTTTTTGATTTGCGACTCCATCTGTAAATAATCCACGGCTTTGAATTCAAATATTTCGCCTTCGGAAACAATTTGTTTTATTTTTAGAATACTAGGATGATTTTTAAATTGTTCAATTGCTTTTTCTATAGGGTCGTGCAGATGGCCAGCATCTACAAGGACCTCCTTAGGTTCCTTTATATTCAACTTTTTCACAGCATCCATAAAAAAATCATTAAATTTACCTGCAAGTTCCTTTTCATCAGACACTATATTATTATCCTGAACAAGAGTAATTTTGGATTTTATTTGAGATTTTACAGATACAGCTGGTTTCATAACTTTCCAAAAAGTTTTATTTGCAAGCATATCTTTCATATTTAGAGATTGGTAAAATTTTTTTTTCTCACGTTTATACATCCTATTCACGTAATTCTTTTGCTTTTTAAAAGCTCGAAGTAATTTGTGCTTTATGACAATTTCATTTGTTTAGTTTATTCAATATCTTCAACTTTTAGTGTAATATTTATTAAATAAAATGAACATGTTTCATGCATTTATTGATAAGACGTATTCATAACATGTTGATACTACATACATTTCCTCTGTGACATTAACAGTTTTTTCACAGTAGCTACAGTTTTGTTTCTTATCAGACCTTAATCTCCTTTTTAAGAATTTTTCCCAGAGTCAGCTAAACGTCGATATTTCTTCTATAAGGAATGTTCTAATGATAGCAGCTATTTCGATTGCAATAGTAGATAAAGACATGAAAGAAATCTTAAAATTCTTCTTTAAAACTTCTACGAAGCTACTTCTACAACTTCCTCAAAACATGTAACAAAATTTGTTGGAAAGTGTTTCACATGCTCCGTGTGCATATTTTAAGGACTTGATAAACATTTTAAAGATTGAATTAGGAAGTTCTCAACAACTAAAAGTTAATATCTATGAATTAATATTGAAAGTGGCCTTTTGTATAAAGTTTAGCATAGAGTTTTGGGTCTGTCATTAACTATTCTGTAGCTTTAGCTCAAAATGCCCCCGCACTCAAGATTTCCAATTTGTACACACAACAGCAAGCTATACATTAAAAAGACAACTTTCTGCCCAAACTTTTTCTAATATACGGATTTTAATTTAATTGATTTGGTTTGGCATACTTTAAATATTTCGACAAAGACAGTCTTTTATGTATGGCGAATAATACAAATATTTCAAATACAAATCGTGATCAAAGTGTCTGTATGCAGTGAAGAAAGAGCGTATCGAAACTCAAATATTAAGTACAATATAAATATTTAAGTTTTATAAATACAACGAATTGTTTAATGATTGAGTAACTTGGAACATGCAAACCAAATAGATCTACTTACGCAGCTGAAAGTCTGTATAAAACTTTGTTATTTTTTGTTACCTCTTTAGGCCTTAGTCACATTGATGCTCATTACCTTTTAAAAGGTGTAAACAAAGCTTAACAAGTAATATCAGAAAGTATTGCTACAAACAAAAAAAATGTGTGAACTGCAACCATGAATATGTATTTTATAATCAAAACAAGAGCCAGATGGCGCAAAACGGTAGCAGCAATTGTACTTAAAGTTATGAAAAGTTACTACAAAGTTCTTTGAGGCTTGTGTTTTTTTATATCTCACTGGTGGAAAACAGGCATAAACGATAAAATATGTTAAAATGATAAGTTAGTGTAAAAAGGGTCTAATCATAAGCCACCAGAAATTAATTTATTAAAGACAAAAGAATTATACATGCGTGAGCTGTATATTTTTTTATAAGAAAATTTTTTGTAAGACCATGTGTAGAAAAAAAACACGCGTTTCGAAAAAAAAATATGTTTTTAATTATAATTTCATGAAACCAAAAATGAATTTCAACAAATAACTGCCTTTTTGAACTAGATCTTCGAAAGTCTTCTTAATACACAAAACAGTGTTGTAATTAACAAACAAGGTAATAAGAAGTTTTGAACTGATAGGCTTTACTAACAAGAAAAAGTATATATATTACCAAATTTTAAGTATCACTGTATTTTCAGTTAGCATAAATAGCTAAAACTTCCATTTTTATGCAGATCTATTTGATTAATATTCATTCTTTCATGAATTATTTCATATAACATCAAAGAAAACGTCCTTTTAAATGTTTGATATGTGAAACCTTTCGAAGGCTGCGTTCCTTCATTAGAATTTACATTGCGTTATTAGCAGAGTCTTGCAGACTCTAAATCGCAGACTAATTGCCATTTCGGCCGGAGTAGTAGGAGGAGGAGGAGGAGTAGGAGTAGGAGTCCACGGGTGTTTTAATACGGTATTCGCTTTCGCTGCTACCGTAATAAGATTTGTTAAAGAAATTTTGTAAGAGCCAAAAGAAAAAAACAAACTTTTCGAAAAAAAAAATTAAAGCGAAAAATCCATTAGCAGAAATCACTTCAAGCGTTTCAAGCTTTGATTCAAAATAAAAAATAACAAAGATTTAAAACAGCTAAAACATCATTATACAAAAATGAAATGTATGGCTGGTACAATTTCAGATTTCAAGCTGTGCTTCAAAATCCTTGTCGTTACCTCCACGAAAACAACACAAAAGTAATATGAAAAATGTTTTAGCAAACGAACTAAAAAACACCGTATAATATAGTAATAAATTAGGGAAAAGATGCGAAAAAACATTCTGTTTCTCACTTACAGCACCATGCTTTGAAACGGGAAATATACCAGCGTGTAACAGTAACACAAACAGTTGGGGGAAGATGAGGATGAGGATGAGGATGAAGAACAAAATCGGAAACTGACATTCGCTTATCTCCTGAAACTATTTGCCTCCTCGCTCGTTTACGCTCGCTGCAGGGGCAATAAACAAACAATTCGAAATCGGAACGGACTTTCCGAAAACAGCAAAAAACTGTTACACAGATAGACAGGAAGATAGATAGAGTGTGCAAACCAAACAATTTTCTACGATTAATAGCGCAGAAATGTAATTATACAAACGTAACTTATAAACAAACACAAGAAGCTCAAACAAACAAAGGCAGAGGTAAAACTCGATCTTATTAAACTTCACTCAACAAAACAATCAACAATCACATTGATAACAAAAGTAAAGAATGGAAATTGATCCACGAATGCAAATAACATATCTCTCTGAAGTGACAAAGTATTTGAAGAGGTCAACTCTATTTCATACGGAAGTCTACATTAATTATTCTAGGATCTAGTCGAAAGAAGAGCTATCTATTTTGGATAACGACGGAAGAACAAGCATCCCATCGATACATAAAAAGGTTATCAAACTTTTGAAATTGTTTAGGATGGATGGCATAAGCATGTGCAGAGGCGTAGCCAGAGTTAAGTCAAAATTTGTAGAGGAGAGTGTAGAAAAGGAAAGCGTGCAAGTAACCTAATCGATACTTAAGACTGAAAAGAAATATCACTTTTTGCGACTGACCTTGAATATGCCTACGATGTAATCTGTCTGTATGTTCGTGGTAGAAAGGTTATATTAGCGGTTGGATCTGAAACTGTGAAAAACGTGATTCATAAAGTTATTTTACGAAACATGATATGGATAGTGTGTGAAGTTATGTTGATCACGATGCTACTCCCATGACCAATCAAAAACTGAGACCTTGCTAATGACACGTTTCAGTATAAAAGCGTTTCTATCAGGGGCGATAAAAAAATAAGAGCCAGTAGCTTTTCAGTACTACAATAAACTAACATTAATTCTGCGACAAATTATCTCATTGGGTCATCGGTTTGCATATTTTAGTTGGTGACTATGGAATTTTCAATCCGATATTTGGTAGAACCAATTATTGTGATGTTCGTGTTTGCGTCCATGATCCAAGGCCCACTCACTCAACAATATGTATATAATGAGTACAGTAAAGAATTCAATCTTGTTTATGAGTTTAAGAATGATACTTCATCGTGTGGATTGGCCATTCTTAATTCCACTCAGAGAACAGCACAAGAAAAGGTAACATGCAGATTAGTTCATTTTCCTTGGCGACTTTTATCTTCCGGAAACAATTCAGAAAAGATTTTTTTTGTTATAGGTACAGACATCGATGGCACATTTTTCTATTGGATTGAACTATTGCTGGGCATTGGCTACAGTAGTTAGTTGTTTATTCTATGGAACACTTTCAGATCGAATTGGCCGTCGTATGATAATCTTGATAAATTGCGTTGGTTCTTTATTTGAGTCAAGCTTGATGTTGCTTGGGATGATCTTAGGGCTTCCTGTGTATATGTTTTATGTCGGATTATTTATAAATGGACTTAGTGGAGCCTATAATGGGATTGTCATGATAACATATGCGTATTTAGGAGACATAACATCGAAGGAACAATTGCCAATAAGGATAGGTATGTTTAACAGGAATTTCATCTTTAATTCATGTATGTATCAGAAAAATCAACACTATGTATGTATTTTTACGTTAAGGTTCAAATACTTTTCGAATGTTCGCCTGATTTTTCACTTTACAATCTCCATTCATTTTGCTTCTTAAAACTAAATACAAGTAAAAACCATCAATAGCAAATCCCATATCTTGCCAATTTCAAATGAAGATTGATTGAATTGCTTGTTGGACTGCGGGAATAAACCGTATAGTACATGTAGCGGATAAGTATCTGGCTTTATTGAAACCAACACGTGCCTTATTCTTTGAAACGAAAAACGCAGACTTTACTTTTTGAGATACCAACTCCTTAGATAGATACAAGCTTTTTCTACATGAGAACAGCACATGAGGAAAATCAAATATTGACAAATTATTTGCGAAACCGAACAATGTTTATCCATAAACTATTTTCTAATACATTTCTTTAGCAATTTTAGAATCAGTGGGACTTGTTTCTCGTTGCGCAAGTTTTTATGCTGGTGGAGCATTCATACAAAAGTACGGATTTATTCCACCACAAATTTTGATGGTGGCAATATATTTAACAGCGATTGTATATGTTGTGTTCGTTTTGAAAGAATCTCACAATAGCACTACGACGGAGATCACAGATAACAAACAAGCTGAAAATGTGGAAGCAAAGCGAAGCCTGTTTAAATATTTACTACGTCAGTTTTACAAACAGCCAAAAATTCTGTGGGGTGTTCTAATGAAACGTAGAACGGAACGCTCAATGATATATTTGTTAATTTCTATATTGACACTGAGCAGTTGTTTAACAACAGGAATGTTCGCGGTGATATCTAATTACCTTATGAACAGACCTTTTTGTTTTCCTCCGATTGAAATTGGAAAATACTTCGCTGTAGAGATGCTTGCTACATCAGGAGTGACCTTTATTTTTGTAAAGGTATTGTTACGATATATGTCCAGTTACCTCGTGGCCATTATTTCGCCTGTTTTTGGGATGGTTAGTCATATCATGCTGTCATTGGCAAAAGACAAAGGAATGACATATGCAGGTAATTTTATTTGGAATGCTTGAAATAATTCAAATGCTACGTAATTATTATGATGAACACCCTTTCTTTAAACTCGATCTGATAACGATTTCATTTGTTTTCATTTCTAGCATTTACGAAAACAAGAAAAGATAACCTACATTGGGCTACTATATTTAAATTAACTATTTGTTTTAATAAAAACAATATATATTTTACAGAATAAACGATGAGTCGATACATGAACACGCATGCATAATAACAGGCAATATAGTGCAATGCTCTTCCAAATGGTTTATCTAAAAAAGTCACTTCTCAATTTTCGTCAGGATATCCGGATATTTGTTTTAATAGAGGCAATAAAGATAAGCGATTTCTGTTTATGCTATCAATCAACTATTTGCTGCTTAATATTTTAACATTGTGCAACTTCTGTTAAGAAACAACAGACAAAAACAGACAACAGACAAAAACAGACAACAGACAAAAACAGAATTTGAGATCTTTTTGCACCACCTCATATCCAAAAGGAACTTTGACAATATAAACAATTGATAATATAAACAATTGATCAATATAAACAATTGATATTTATTCAACAAAACTTAAACATAAATAAATTTAAACGTAAAGTAGACAACATAGCTGTTTCACGCTATTAAGCGATCATCGGTATACATTTAGCTCTGCCTTTTCGGTATTGAGCACTGCTTCGACGCTTTTCATCTCAATGTATATAAAAAATTGAGAAACATTTCTAGCCATTTTACTAATCAATGACGTCATTTTAAGTTCAATTGTGATTTCCCAAACACCTCTGTTTGACAACATAACGACAAATAACTGGCTTACATTACATGTGTCATTTTTCATTTCTAGCTCTTGGTTTTCGAGCGTTTACATTGATTCACGTTCCAATATTTCGAGCAGCCCTTACTGGAATGATCGGACTTTCAGAACAGGGTATTCATTTTTTTATTTGCATTTTTCATCATTCATTTTATTAGCTTTGTTAACAATGTTGGTCAATATTTTGTTTATAGGATCAATATATTCTGCTGTGGCAATTTTGGATACAGTATTTGCAGCTATAGCCAATTCAGTTTTCAATTTTTCATATTCCAAACTAAATGCTGCTGGTTCACCAAATGTATTTTTTTACATTCCTGCTGCTGCGTTCTTGATACCAACTATATTGATATTGTGAGTATACTTTCTCAAATAGAAGAAAGTTCTAATTTTGGCCAGAATGACTGCTAATTACTGTTTACTGTCATTCTTGCAGTACTTCATTGTAACCGTAGTCGGCAAAACTGTCTTTCTATTTAGGGTGTTTTGGTGTCTTTCGAGAAGAACTGATGAGAAACAGGAAAATGTCGATCTACCTGTTATAAGTAATCCAAATGCAGAGCAGAAAACGGAAATACAATTGTAACTTTTTTCATGAAACATTTTCTTAACGCTTGATTTATGCGTTCCTTTGGAATCTCATTTAGAGATACTTATTGTGATGTTATCATATGAAAACAGGAACCAAATTAGGGGTTAAAATGAATGGAACAGAAAGAATATTCGGTAACCCAGTCATTAGTTTGTTATTTTTTGAAAGTGGGAGGAAATATGATCAACATGAAGTTTCATTATTGTAAATATCAAATATCATTGTTTGTGATATAAGTGTTGTTTCTGTTTGACAACTCAGTTCTGTTTGAGAACCCAGGATATAATTAGTTCTTAAGTTGATTGAAGGTGCACTTTAAGTGGTCTTTTGTACGTAATTTTATGCGATTACATGCGCTTACATGTTTTCTATATGAAACTGTAAGTTTGTGAAATTTTGTCATGAGTCTTGAAAGAAATATTGTTCCCGCCTTAATATTGTTTTCAATTTCTCGAGTGTGTATAGCTATCTCAAATGCTTCTCAAACCAGAGAAGAAAAACGTTTTTATCAAATTTAAACTGTAAACAAAGTGAACTCCAGATTTAGGCCGTAAAATCATGGAATTTGGTAATCGCCTGTCAAATGACTACTTTCTGTATCACAACTATAAGCATGAAAAAGAAGAGAAAAGGTTCCACCCTTGTACTTACATTAAAGTTCAAATCACGGAGGTGTGGAGAAAAAGTGGTACTGGTGTTATATAGTACATAGAAAAATGAAAAAATCCCGTTCCCAAGATATCGTCGATTAAATATTTTACTGACGTCAGCATAAGACGTTCCCAAATCTCCCCAGATTTTTGCCCCAGTCTTAATAGTCAATGTGAATCCAACTAAACATTGTGGCTATCCATTTTGATTCGGTAGATATTTGCCACTAAATATCGCGTAATTGTAACTGTTCTGTAAAACATGGGTTTCAGCTTGTGTTTTGTATTTCTTATTTCTTCATAAAATGTGAATGAATGAAAGCAACGGTTATTTGCTCAGAGCAAGTCAAAAAATATAAAATGCATTGTGCTTGTGATAATATCAGTTAACCACACATAGGAAGTGGTACCATGTTGTAGAGCATGAAATCCTGCTCAAAAATATGCATGAAATTGAATGTTGACGACATTTCACTTCAGAGGTATCCTCAACATTTTTTAATGTTGAGAACTTCAGCATTTCCACTTCCCAAACGTACTTAAAATTTTGGTACAATGTGCGAGTGAATGTACTATAGCGCTGGGTCGACCCATGCCATGTGAGGGAAATTGGGTAGATGATACATCGGGTGTTGCAGGAGGTCATCCAGAAGAGCACAGGTCCTTGGTTGGATTTGTGTCACTCATGAGAGTGTCAAATACTTCGGAGCCTCCAACCTAAGCCGTGGCCCCTCCTGGAAAGCAGATGCAATTTTTGGGAATATATATCCCAAGAAAGAGCTTTTCATGCCCTATCAATTAACATGAAATGTTTGGCAAAATATTTGTTCTTCGAAAAGATATTGAAGAAAAACTCAACGATTTGGTTCATTAAATTCTTAAAAGTCAATTAACTGACATGCTTATGACTTTTTAATGATGAAACCTTTAGGAAGTTTTAAGTACAGCTGTGCGTATTAATTTCCCATAACAATGTATCTAAAAAATTGCAAATAAAAATTGTGATGATTTTTAATTTTTTTATTGTGTTTATAAATGGCCTTCATTGTAAATTGAGTTAATTGACTTTTAAGATAAGACATTTTGTTACACACTGTAGTAGAAGATTACAAAGTAACAAATCACAACAGCAATAGGATATAAAAATGTTAAATGTTAAATGCTATGTTTTTATTATATAAAATGTTATGTTGCATAACTTTCGAAAACGTAGATGATATCCGAATGACTTCAATTCACTTTTATAGTTAATAAAATCTTGATGATGAATATGAACTTCTGGCTGTAGCATCTTGATGCGGAATGTGAAATTCTGCTTATCTGATTAACTTCCTTTAAGGTTAGTATTTAAATTATACTTTTTTAAATCCACCATTAAAATATGAACTGGTAATTGTATACCCTCCTAGTTTTGCGATTAATTATACAGTAGCAACTTATAACGGCATTACTACACATGATCGTATAAAGCTTGTGAGATATCTCTTATCGCGCAATTTTATTCGGGGTGGCTCCGTGAGATGGAATTCAATTCATCAAGTGAGCTTTTTAAAGTTCATCAGATGATGATGACGAAATTGTTGCTGCGTTCTTGCTGATAAAAAGAAAAGAAAATCACCAAGCGTTTGCCACACAATCATTTTCTCGATATCCTGGATCATCTGTATGAAGTTAATTCGGCGCCAAAATCTCGTTTGTCAAGTCGTCGAGTCGTTTTAGAAGTTAACGCGGTGTTCACAATAAGTCGACATTCAAGTCATCGAGTCGTTTTAGATGAACACTCGCTTTTCAAATGAAGGCGTTTTAGAAGTTTGTTCGTTTCAGATGATGACGCGTTGTTCAAAATTTGTCGGTCTTTCATATCAAAAACTACTAATCCCGCCTGGTTCGGAGTTTTCCTTCGAACTGGGTCTGTGTAACTAATAGAACGAGCGGTTACCTTCCTTTCATACTATGAAGGAGCCAAACCTTTGTATCAAAAACTACTAAAATTTCATGATCTGTTTATTCAAAATGATACTATTCGTGAGTCCCTTACTTGAAATCAGGCGATATAGGGTGTTCCACACTAACTGAACATGAACATATTAATGTGAGGTTACATATTTCATTATATAAAGATAAAGAGAAGGGATCTTTCGGAATTCTAACAAACAATCAAATGCATCTGAAAGAAAAGGGAATTCTTCACAGTTTGGTCATTTTCTCATTCATAACCATGCAATGCCCCATGTTTCATGCAACTACTAGAAAACATGACGGCCAGCATCACGACTTATATAAATATGACACAAAAATCTGTTTTTGTGTAAAAGCCAACACTGACTTAGAGAAACTGGTAATCAGGTTGCACCGCCTCATTTTCTGAACCGACTGAACATCTAAAACGGCTAATCTTCCGAAGCGCCTCAATTACACAGCATCTAGCGACCCCAATTTCTAAAACGCCTCAAATTGAAAAACGAGTGTTCATCTAAAACGACTCGACGACTTGTATGTCGCCTTATTGTGAACCGCGTTAACTTCTAAAACGATTAATGACGTCACGAGTCAACATCTAAAACGACTCGACGACTTGATAAACGAGATTTTGGCGTCGATCTAACATCATACATCTGTGTCATAAGGACAAGTTTTTGACCGCTTCACTCAAACTTTCATCTTCTTTCATTT
This sequence comes from Turritopsis dohrnii, assembly GCA_027922465.2. NCBI lineage: Eukaryota > Metazoa > Cnidaria > Hydrozoa > Anthoathecata > Oceaniidae > Turritopsis > Turritopsis dohrnii. The sequence continues at coordinate 27,707 of BQMF02000579.1, read as the reverse complement.
AATTTTTAATTTTTCTTTTTAATTGAGAGATAACTTTAGATTTAGATATTTTGAGTTAGCTCTGGTTTTAGCTTGAGCTATTGAAAACTCTCAATCATTGTTTTATAAACATTACGTGTTTGTATAAATTTTTGTGAATACATTTACATAAATCTATATATTACACGCTTTAATAAAAAAATTTGGAGAACAGAAAATCTTCGGTTGAAATTGTGTTAACATAAAGGTTGATTGCGTACGTTGGGTTTCCAAAAAAGAATGGATTGAAAACTGGCCTGAGTTTGAATACAGAAGTTAGGACGATATTAATTTTTTAGGTTGTTTTTTAGGATTTTCTCTTTCCGGATATGTTATTAATACGGATTCAAATATGAGGACTTTTAGTTGGTGATGATTGTTTACGTATCATGTAAATCTTTTTTTCTGAGCCTGTATCTTAAAAACGTTATACGAACGCTATGAAACTTGCTTCGTTTTGTTCTACTTTTATTCTCTTTTTTAGTTGTTCTATAGCCAGTTTTCATTCTTAATTTTGATTTATTCCTTTTCGATTTTAAATCAATGAATATATAGTAAAAATCAAGACTTGTCATCTTTTCTTGATTTTAAGAAAATGTTTAAGCTTATGGTAATCCTATTTTTAAATCAATACTGGATGAACCTTCGAATATCGTTGCAATTAAAGACGTATTTGGGGTCAGTCAGCGAAAATGGAGGAAATCCAACGAAGTCTTAAGCATTAATAAGGCTATTTTTTCTTTTGTCGTTGATAGATTTCTGCCTGTTTAAGTGTGGTGACGACAGGTTCGGTTAAACAAAGATGCAGCCTTTCATAGCCGCTCTTCGACGCATCAGTTTTGCGTTTAAAACAAATGCAACATTCTTCGTCGGCGATAATTTTACCTGAATCCGAAAATTTAATGGCAAATGCTTTAGGAGCTCATACATTTTACTGACGTATTTAAGCATTGCATCATTTATTCATGAACATGTAAAATAACGAACGAAAGTTTAAAAACTTACCCATCCGATCTCTTTTTCGACTTGATCTACGCAAAATCATTCTCACTTTCATTCTCACCACATCCAGACTGGGATTGGAATTTCTCCAAAGTTGTTTTGATGAAAGTGAGACTGAAAAGCAAAAGAACTTTCCAATAAATTGATGAACTTCGAACTTGACTGAAAAAGAAAGAAAATTATAAGAAGTTTTTTTTACCGCTTATATAGCAATAAAGAATCTCCCATTTGCAGAAACCTCACTTACCTTGCATGTTTCACCTTGGCAAAAGCATTCTCTGTGAATTCTCGTAACCTTTGTTCTTTATCGTACAATTTGTTATGTATAATGCAGGTTTCTTTCGTCGCTGCACTTTCTTTCATAAATGAAATCGAAAGTCTTCTTCCTTTCTTCTTCTCTCCATGTTATTTTTTTTCTGTGAGTTTCGAATATTTCGCGCGAGTCTTGTTTAGGCGTCCTCCCTCGCAGATTATTTTAGATCCGGGGGTTACTTAAGTTTTGTTTTTGTATTTTTTGTTAAAATAGCCAGATTTAAATAATAACTACTTCTATACACTATAGAGAAAAACATTATATACCTTAAATTAATGTATATTTTGTTTTCTCTTAAGTATCATGTTTTTTTTTAATTGATCTTAATTTTTATTTGTAACCCCCTAACAAAAAGCGTTGAAGAAAAAATAAGCCTTGTAAAGAAGTGTAAACGGAACGCATGTGAGTTAATTAACATGATGGCTGTTCGTGCTTTGTTTTTCTCGTGGTAGATTGTGTTTTATTTTTGAAATATCTTTACAAGCAAGTAAAATTAAACATTCCAGTAAATGAAACACGTTTAAGTTTACGTATTTGGAGCTTTTGATTGTATTTTTGAAAGTTCCCAGAGTCGATGTCTGCAGCAATCTTCGAAACTGCTTTTTTGCGTTGATTACTGGTCTAAGCAAGGCCATTTATTATTACGAATTATTACGAATGTTCACTTCAGTTCCTTTAGCCACTGTTATCAATGAGGGTGCTGCAAAGGAGGTCCTAGAGATCTGACTTTTTAAAATGAATTAAGTGCATGAAACTTTCTTTATGACCACCCCCCACCATGTCACCTATGGAAACTTCCTCCACTTCGAACTTCAAAGTTCTCATTGCTACAGGGTGGTTAACAGGGCTGGAAAAGCTGGGAAAGCTGGAAAAAAGCTTGTTTTTGAGAAATGGGCTGGAAAAGCTGGGAAAAGGTCCCTTTTTCAAGCTAAAGGGCTGGAAAAGCTGGATTTTTAATTTTCGTGCACATGTTTTTTTTGACTTTCAGGACATTAATCTTCTTGAAATTTCTATTTTAGTTATATTTGCTAAAGTATCTAATTTTTGATGATTTAAAATTGTTTTGTTGTATTTCTCACAGTGATCAAATACCTTTATTAAAGAGCATTAAATTTACATTAAGCTGGCTTATGCTACTATGATAAGGGCTGGATTTATGTACCTTTGTTTGCCTTGAGGCTTGAATTTAGTACCATTATCAACACTTCAAGGCTGGGAAATTGCCTCAAATTTGATAAAAAAGCTGGATTTTTGTTTCAGAAATTTGTTAACCACCCTGTGCTAATACAATAATATACTTTTAAATGTTTTAATTGTTTATGATCCTAATATATATGAGCTTTATTTGTATTAAATGTATATATATAGTTATTTAAAATTTAGTAAATACTATAATCTTATATCTATAAATACAACTAGAAACGAATACTATATATATGTTTCTTCTATCAACTCAGAGCGTGAAAAAAGTAAAAGATTTATTGTTAACCATATAAGTTGCTGCTAAACAAATGTTAGCTATATACCAATGTGTTAAATATATACATTGTAACTATATATAAATATACATACAAAGACTAGAGTTAAACGATGTCATGTGCTAGATATAAATGGTCATAAATGAAATTTCTAAAACACTTTACTTCTTTTGATCACTTTGTTGGATCCTCTTCAATCAGCTATGTTTTTTAGAACAGATTCTCCATTCATGTTTATTATAAATGTTAAATTTTTTATGATGGAAAATTGTTGGTACTGTCACCTACAATTTAGAGCCGATTTTTTAAACAAAAAGTATTAATTAGTTTTGTAAATATAAATGCACATTCGGAATGTATTTCGGAATATATTTCACAAATTATATTGAATCAGAGATAAAAATATAAAAGATAAACGTTGACTATGTTATACCTAATTACATATTTACCTTATACTAGTAACCCCGGTAAACATTTTTATCACATCTAACGGAAAATATAATCAAGGTGTGTTTGAATGCAATGGTTCCCCCGTGACAATAAAAAAACGTGCATATGCTACTATATAATAATCGTAAAAAAGAGCATGACCACGATTAAGAAGATTTTGACTGTAAAATTCAACAAAATTTATCACTGTGTCTAAAACAAAAGTGGTATACATTGTTTTGTATATAGTATTTTGACAGAGATGATTTTAGGCTTTATTGCAGTTCACTCCTGTGATTTATAGGAACTTTATAATAGAGAATTCGGCATCAGTTGCAAAAGTTATGCAGGTTGGATAGTGAAATTTCTTTTTATATATTATATACTACAGTATTATACAATTTTGTATGTTTTTTACTGATTTTAGTTCATAAAGAAATTGTGCTTAAATTCTTAAATATGGGTACAAGGAAAGAGGAACGTAGGCCTCTGAAAGACCCCTCTACTTCAACCTGGCGTCAAAATCAATCTTACCAAGAGTATCCACTTGAGCAGAAGGTATGTTTTTAAGCTTCTGTGAGTGTTGCAACACTATTCTCAGGACTCTATTTTCTGTTCAGTAAAAAAGTGAGCGTTCAGTATTACACAGTTGTGAACTCAGTCTTTGAAGAAAGTGCATGAAAAAGTGAATGGCATGCTGGAAGTTCAAAAATGAAACCTGTTTTTGCAGACAAATGGCATAATGCTATCCCTCCATAAAAGTGTATAATGTAGACAGTGACAAGATTTTATCTGAGTGTCAGGCCAGACCATTGATATCTTTAGAAATTTATCAGGGGGGATTTGTGTCATAATTTTAGGTAAGTTTCTGTCAGTATCAGGTGTTGGTTTTAGATGTTCGCACAATTGGTTGTGGGTTTTGATCATTCGTTCTCCATCTTTGTTGATAATAAAACATATCAAATCAATGTTTCTCATTACTTGTTAAAGACATGGTGGTGTTATAATATTTATCTATAATACGTAATACAAACAGTTAGGTTGCTCAAAGGAAAAAAAGACTTGTAAAAACTCTTTGTTAAACTAAAAAAGTTATACTTTTTTGTTCTTGTTTGTTTCAAATCTGTGGTAATGAAATTTCTTAAATCATTTTCACAAATGAATGTCAGACCACCACAACACTGATTTCTAAAATTTTGGTGACCCGAATCGGACAGTCAGGACACCCCTAAGATTAGACACTGGCAGAACATTAGAGAGCAAAAACATTTTATCAAAAGTGAACTTAAAAAGTATTTTAGCTTAAAGTTATTATTGATGTGAAAGTACTGAAAAAACTGTTTAAATGTCGATTAGTAAAGCCTTCAAACAGGAGACTTGCTAGTATCGTGTATCGTTTTATATCTTGACACACACAATATACAGAAAAATGTTGTATTCTACAATGTGAAAAGAATAAAATTAAACAATGCTTGCTAAATAACAGGCTAGAAAACTGTGAATGTTTTATGGTTTCTTTTGAAAGTCCCCTGCAGCCTCAGATATGGCTTTCATTCCCAATGCTCTCAACTGATGACCTCCTTACACTGATAACTGATAGAATCTACACTGCATTAGATAAATCTGGGGAGCCAAGAGCTGATGCTCTTGACATATCCAAGGCATTTGATAAAGTCTGGCATACTTCTCTTTTGAAAAAGCTTTCTGCAAATGGAGTTAAGGGTCCACTTTATGAGATCATTTTCCTTCCTTGGTAATCGTAGGCTTAAGGTTGTTTGAGATGGGCAATCATCATCGACACATTCCATCAATGCAAGAGGTCCCCAAGGTTCTGTCCTAGGGCCAACCCTTTTTCTTCTTTCCATCAATAATCTGCCTGCCTGATGACATTATTTCTAAGCTTGTCATCTATACTGATGATTCAACCATATTCCTGTATTCCAAAATGGATTTGTTCAGCCAGGTAGAAATGGCAGGCGAAATTGAGCTTGATCTGCAATCTATAGTTGAATGGGGAGAGAAATGCCTGGTCGCATTCAATTTCACAAAAACCAAACTTCTTTCTGTAAATCATACTAAAGATCCCTTCTTACCGTCAATTTCCATGAATGGCACCCAGTTGGAAGAAAACAACTCCTTTTGTCTCCTTGGCATCACTTTTTCACAGGACTTCTCCTGGCATTCCTACATTGAGGCAATTGCTAAGTCAGCCTCAATGAAGGTGGGCTCCCTTTTTGTGCGAGAGCATACCTCAGCCCTGATGCCACTCTTCTCTCATCCCTGCATCAAAAACATTCACCCGAAAGACAAGATATTCATCTAATTGCCATGATCACACTGTCAACATCCCAAAGTCAACTAAAACGTTTTACCAACAAAGTTTCATTCCTCACTCCTCCACTCTCTGGAATTCTTTACCACAGTCTGTTTTTCCTCCTCATTATAATTTTCAACGCTTTAATGCAATGTTCATCATCACCTTTCTTCCTTATACCTCGATACACTTTAGTGGTTTTGAACCTTGTATTGAGCGATTAATTAATTAAAAAAATAAATAAAGTATGTTTACTGCACAATCAGGGCCCAAAAGTGTGTGCTTATGAATTCATAACTTCATAAGTGAACCAATCAGTATTTTTACAATACTCCAGAATTTTGCTTTTGAGTTGGAGAAAATGGCTATTATGCATAACAGAAGTCTTCTTTTTCAGGTTAAATTTAAAATGGTTGAGAAGAGCTCTGAATGTGGCTTAGAAAAGTAAGTATTTCCAAGCAAATAATGTCCACCACAATAAATTTGAAGTAAACAACCATATTTCACGTGCACTTTCTGTCAGTCAAATGTGTTTAGCCAGTTCTTATTATGTCTCTTTTTTTTTTGGTATTTTTCAATATTTTGTTTTTGCTAGTATACAAATTGTAATGTGGTGATAATTAGTAGTAATTGTTTATTTTTCATTAAAGAATCTTGCAAAGATACACAACTTTGCATTGTTTTAATTAAAGGAAACTCCAGTGATTTTGATGGCTAAACCCTAAGTTTCGAGGAGGGGTAGTGGCCTATTTATTCTATGTATAATATTTTTGTGACATTTCAATCTTGTTGTAATTATCAGTCTAATGAATGCAGAGATCTAATTATTACAAATGGTTAGGTTTCTCTTAATATTGTACAGAATATACCGTAATGCATCGATTAAACGCCCCCCTTCTTTTAAACGCCCCCCCCCCCTCGAATAGACGCCCCCCCCCCCCCCCCCCTTTTCAGGAGATTTTTAAATAAACGCCTCCCTCTATTAGACGCTCCCCTCGAATAGACGCCCCTCTCTTATTAGAGACACACTAATTAAGGCATGTAGAACTACTACATTGCATTGTTTCAGCCTCAATGTTTTCATTTTGTATAAAAATATGGAAATTTGCGATAAACGTCTTTCTTTTTAAATTTTAAACTAACAGTTGGAAACTTTGTCTTTATTGACAATGATCTTGAAGATTAATTTTGTATATTTTTCATCGATGTTTATATTTAGTTTATATTTACGAAAAAGAAGAGTTTCACAAAAATTCAATAGAATTTTTAGCGGGGCGTCTATTCGAGGGGGGCGTTTAAAAGAGGGGGTCTTTTAAACGCCCCCCTCGAATAGACGCCCCGCTAAAAATTAAAAAAATTTAATAAACGCCCCGGGCGTCTAATCGAAGCATTACGGTAACAGGCAATGTGTTAATCAATATTGATTGAATGAAAGTATTATCATAGATATCTTAAATGGACTATAATTTAGAGAGATGAAATAATTAATGAAAACTACTTCATAATAAACAGAATTTCCTAATGAAAAATACCGTACAGCAGTGTATACTGCATTTGTAAAAGATACATAGTATAACACTATTATATTAAAGGGGAACTACACTCTTTTTTTGTACCATTTGGAAGAATTTTAAAAATGATGAAAGTCAGTTTTTGAATTATCAAAAAATCATTTTTCGATCCGGAGATATTGTCATTTAAAGTTTTTGCCCAAAACTTGATCTCCATGGCAACATGACATCACAATGTTCAAAACGAAATTGCTGACATACAAATATGTAAATAACTGAAGAAATATTAGTGATACGCTGCTAGAATTTTGAAACACCTATAGGTATTGAATTACTAATACGCCCTAGTAACAGTGTTGGATGCTGATATATAGTCTTGTCAGCAAAAAATAATAGAGACCTGAAACAGAGCCGTAGCAACAGTGGCAATAAATTTCTTTGCTATTTTCACAACTGCAGTTATTTACCACTATACATGCAATGTTCTAACAATTTAAATCATTAAAAAATTCTGAGTTATTATTCACATATTTATAATGTCAGCAATATCTTCTTGAACGTTGTGATGTCACGTTGCCATGGAGATCATGTTTCGGAAAAAAACTTTAAACAACAATATCTCAGGAACGAAATATGATTTTTTGAAAATTCAAAAACTGACTTTCAGCATTTCTAAAGCTGTTTCATAGTGCACAAAAATGAACTTGTGATTTTTTTAGTTTAGTGCCCCTTTAATTATTACAGTGAATTTTTTAACACTATTCAACTGATCCTACAAAGGGTTCACAGCTGTGACTTCACTTTTTATTAGCTTATGTTTTGAGTAGTCCAAAGGATAAAAAGATTAAGCAGTTGTTAATAACTCTTTCTTCTAACATTTAACATAATCCAATTAACAAGAAAATCTGAATTTTGTATATATTAACTTTCGCAATTGTTAGGTAAAACCACAGACCTTTTAACCGCATCAGTTACAAAAAACATTATGTCATTTTTTGCCAATAAAGATCTTATATATAATAGCAAGTGTGCATACTATTATTACCGTAATGCTTCGATTAGACGCCCGGGGCGTTTATTAAATTTTTTTAATTTTTAGGGGGGGCGTCTATTCGAGGGGGGCGTTTAAAAGAGGGGGGCGTCTATTGAATTTTTGTGAAACTCTTCTTTTTCGTAAGTATAAACTAAACATAAACATCGATAAAAAATATACAAAATTAAACTTCAAGATCTTCGTCAATAAAGACAAAGTTTCCAACTGTTAGTTTAAAATTTAAAAAGAAAGGCGTCTATCGCAAATTTCCATATTTTTATGCAAAATGAAAACATTGAGGCTGAAACAATGCAATGTAGTAGTTCTACATGCCCAGGGGTCGAAATAAGAAAACTTTGTGTAGCCGCAGCTGTTTTGAATTAAGTATGGAAATAAGGCAGTGGGACAAATGTGGGACCATGGTTGGGCGACGAAGAAAATTTTTAGATTTTAAAGCCTGTAGAACAGCTTAAACGCAATTCTAAAGGCTTTTCTCATCACTTAGCCGGCTAAAAAGGATTTTTCTACCAATAAACTGTCCGGCTAAATTAGAATTCGTTCAACTTCCAGCGAAAGCCGGACGTTATTTCGACCCCTGATGCCTTAATTAGTGTGTCTCCTCTCTAGAGGGGGCGTCTAATAGAGGGGGGCGTTTATTTTAAAATCTCCTGAAAAGGGAGGGCGTCTATTCGAGGGGGGCGTTTAAAAGAAGGGGGGCGTTTAATCGATGCATTACGGTATGTAGAGCTGAAGGTTGGACTATGCTGATGTCAGTGGAAATGAAGCAATTGGTCTGCGAATTAGCAGTTGTTTATTAACGAAGCACTCAGCTAAAGTCAAAAATGATTGGCTCTCTTGTGGAGATTATCTCACAAGAAAACTGCTGATACACTTTTTTTCTTGACCTTTGATACAGTACAGTACTGGAATCAGGACATATAACATTGTGATCATGGATAATCTGCAACAGGCCCGATCCATGATGTTATCGTGATCATAATGATTGCAAAAAGCAATCTTGAAAATTAGCGATCACATCATGTTCTTCGTGACAACCACAATCAATCATGATGACCACAATAGAAAAAATGTAACTTAGTGACACTTAACATTCAGCGAATCATAATAAAATACTAAGCATTTAGTTAAAACTGAAAATTGGCGCAATGTTTCGGCTTTTTCGCCCACTCAATTTCATTTTTTGTACCAAGTTCGACGTTGAAAATACCTTATTACACGAAATTAACATGGGAATTAGTTAACGCGGATTTCTAAAACCGTGTTAATTGTGCCCCTGTGCAATTTAACCGCCCATTAATTAATGTATTGTGTAATATAATCCCTTGTTATTTTGTGACATGTTTAAATTTTTGAAAGTAAATTATTGAATGCAGTAAAAATGACAGGTTTTCTATTTTTTATAACAGTAGTTTAACAGAATAAAACATATATAAAAATACAAACATAACGAGTCACTCATACTTTTTGTCCACTTGTAAGACAAGTTTGAATTAAGATTTATCATGGAATGATTTAAGCAATAACAGGCATGTGATTGAGTGTAGGTGTAAAGTCTCTGCTTCTTGAAATAAATTGTCTAAGTATTTGTTAACGGCATGTGTATAAACATAAATTTTTTTAAATATTTAAGAAAAAACATGATAAGATGCAGACAGCATTGCTTGATTGACATACGTTTTATTTTAGGTGTACCTGTTCTAATACCTCGCCAGAATCAAGCTGTATATTTATAGAAAAGGATACTGATGTTATGAGAGAAATTGTTACTTTCAATGGAAATGAGGGGACCACACAAGCTGAAGTAAAATTATTTCAAGATTTTGTTCATCATGGTAGAATTAATTATCTCAAATGAAAAATAATGGAAGCCTTTAGTTTAGCAGTTGTTTTAAACTACCCAAATTACAGATTTGATAAACCATAGTCATTCATTTTCATTTAAGTTAATGAATCCCTTGATTTCTTATTGCTTTACATCAAAACCCTTGGGTGACAAAATCAATTCATAGATCATAAGACGGTTAAAATCTATAATCTGATAGTCTTCCAAGACTTTCAATTCTCAATGATCTCTGTTTCAGTGCACAAGACTATCAAGCCTTACCAAACCGGGAGATGTGTATGAATTTTTATACGATACATCAGAATTTCACCAATCCAGATCAACTTTATTGATATCAATTATTGGTTCAGCAAGTGCTTATGTGCAGAATGAAACATTTGAAGATATATTTAAAGAAGGATTGGCTAGGGTAAAATTATTTTTTATGTATCCATTTGAGGTTAAAACTGTCAAAATTAAAACAAAACAATCAAAGCGTAATTCCAGAGACAACCAATAATATTACACACATTAACATCAAATTGGCATAGGTCATACCTGAAATTCCCTTTTTATACCTGTCATTACACGGCTTACTTTTAAGGTTGCTACTAAATCCCATGCTTGGGTTTTCACTGGAGGTTCGAATGTTGGAATCATGAAATTAACTGGCAATACACTAAAAAAATTATCCCAGTTAAACAGTACTGCATCTGAACATGATCAGCAAAGAAAAGTAAGATGTGTTGGCATACTACCATGGGGTGTCTTACCAAAAGATGTACAAGATCATGTTAGTTCAACAAAAACTGTTAATAAAAGAAAACCTATCAATGCAATGAAGTCTTTTTTGGAACCTAACCATACTCATTTTTTATTTGTTGATGATGGGACAACCAATAATTATTTCTCGGAAACAGGTTTCCGTCATAATTTGGAAAAAACGATAATGGAGAAAAAGAAATCTGATAATCAAAAATTGAAAAGTAGTAAGAACATTTTTTTTCTTTTGTTGTGTTAATTTTCTTCACAATTTAAAGCAAAGGACTTATAACGTTACACATAAAGTGAGTTTCAATTATTACCAACTAAAATTAACTTAAAAGTGTATTTTTGTTATCTCTTTCCCTTTTTTTGTAGGAAATAAAGCCTTTGCTGCTGTGAAGTTAGTTGTTGGAGGTGGACCCACTACCATTGATCTGGTTTTGAGTACAATAAAGTTTGGTATGCCTGTTATTCTGTTTAGTGGAACAACCCAAGCTGCTACATTATTTTCATATGCTTATCAACTGAGATCTTTGGAAGATGCTAATCTGCTGCAAATTGAGGAACATCAATATTTGATTGAACTGATTGGAAAAGAATATCCTGATTTCACTCAAGAAATGAAAATTGAATATTATGGCAAAATCATGGAATGTATGAAATTGAAGGAATATGTATGGTTTTCAGTTTTATGATGGCCTGATAATTTTATTTTTCAATTGAATAATTTCTGAATGATTCATGCTTCTATCTAACATTTTCTTAAGGCGAATATCCACTTCAGATAATTGTCTGCGGACCGGACCGAACCGGACCGGATCACTAAACAATAGACCACGTGAAAATATTACGTAAAATTTTCACGTGGTCTATTGTTCAATAATCCGGTCTGGTCCGCAGACAATTATCGGAAGTAGATATTCGTCTTTAGATAACTATTGGAACACTTGCAAAAGATTACCCTCTGGAAAGAATAATTTTGGATGCCCTTTTGAAAGGTGGGTTTTTTTCATCTATGATAGTATAAAATTCTAGATTAAGTAAACATGGCGTATCAAAATTGCAGTTTTTGTATGTATTAAGTCATGAAAGTAACATGTCAAGAGTGTAAAATACCTTCATGGATGCAAAAATATTTTAAGTAACAGTTTTGTGTCTTATACGTACTTGCAAAAAAGGAACCACCATTTCAGCTTGAATAGTATGAAGTATGTATACCATGCTCACACAAACGCACACACACACACACTGGTAAATGGAGCTGTAAGATTGGTCTTGTGTTTATGCTCTCATGCAGTGCCTCCTGTCCAGTACAAGTATATCCAGTATATCAGTGCATTGCTGATGCACTAAATTGAATACATGATTTATCAAAAATTATTTCAAAAATTAAAAGACCACTATAAATTTTATTGCTATTTACTATTCTACATAAGTTAACAGTAATGGTTCTACATGTCAAGAGGATTATTCTAATAACTTTTGAAGCTATTCGTAATTATCATGGTTGTTTAAAGTAACAATTTTGTGAACCTAATTTGATGCAGTCTGGTCAAAGCTTTAATAAAAATATCTTTTTACCTGAGAAAGTTTGAGACAGGGAATGTTAAAGAGTAACATTGGAAGCCTTGTGGTCACATTTTGGGATCGCTAATAAAGTAATGATTTAACTCGTATTGCTTTTGTTAAGTTTTAAGAGGGCCCTGTGACAACATTTAAGTCTTCGTTAATGCCATCGTAACTGCTCTTTACAGATTGCCACTCACACATATTTAATCCACATTTGAGCTCCCAATAGTTACTCAAAGTTTTATTTTCTCCAAAAGCTGAAACATAACTTTTCATGGATTCTTACTATGATGATTATGATGGCAAATAAGTGAGAAATAGGTCTTCATTTTTTTAATTCATCAAACATGTCGCACTTTTGATATTTCTTATAGTTGAAGATGTGAAAGATCAAATTTACCTAGCTATCCAGTGGGGTGTTATTGAGCAGACTAAAAAGTTAGTTGATGAAGAACTTGCGAAACCAGAGGTGCCATTTGAAGTGAGCATTCTGAGATGTTTTTTGAGTTTTCATCATACCTATTTATAACTTCTTATCAATTATTGTGAATTTCTTTAGGACATGAAAAATTTGATGCTCTACGCTCTTCGAAAAGGTACTCGACATGCAGAGGCTAGTTACATAATGGATAGCATCCTGAATATGGCTTCATTAAGTGACGAGGTGAGCAAGTAATTTTGGAAAATAATAATATGTATAAATATTCCTATTATCATAAGTTTTTCATTAAAGTTTCCCTCGAATTTCATATTATGGTAATAAAAATTTTGTAGAAGCAACTGCACCCAAACAATTTAAGGTAATTTTGCTACGACCAACCGTTACAGAGATATCGCCGATCAAAAATTCACGGACCCGTCCCCCCAAAAAATTAGACCCAAATTTTCAAAGTATCCTGCACCCCAAAAAACCTCAGTTATCCCTATTGGTCAAATCGACTAACGATGCTGTCCAAATAGGTGAAATTGGATACAATTGGGACATACTTGTTCCAAATAGTAATGTCTGAGAGGTTTGTATCATCAAAGGTGGTTGGGTTTTTTTACATATAATGGTGGTTTAGAGTAGAATAGCTTGACAGATTTGGATGTATCCCTTGGTTCGATTGGTCCAGAATGAAATTCCATTCCATAGGGTGTGAAGTGATTCATGAAAAGAGGTATTCTGGTTTCACAATCAATTCGAGATTCGAAGATTAGAGCAATGTCTTTTGCATACTTGGAGTCTTTTACTGAGAATTTGTGACCATAAGCTCAGTAGCTGTGACCTGTCATTTTTGCATCATTTTTAGTTCTGAATGGCATCAATACAGCCCCTCTCTGGTCTAAAGCCATCGATAGGATCAGACAGTCCTAAGAGGTTGAGTTGTAACAAGACGAGGTTCCACAATAATTTTCTTTCTTAAACGTTTCATGACAATGCCCGGTGGTTGCTATCAAGGAGCCAAGAACTAATTCCAGCGTCCATTATTTGGTGTGACATTTCTCGATTTACTAAGAAGTGGTTGGTTATGTTTTTGTTTATTTCTGGGATGTATCCAGGTGTGGACATGGCGCAAAGATTGTTCATTGGAAGGTACGAACGAAAACGTCTTCCAGATTCATTAATATGTGGAATTCTGAATGTACCATTAGGGTCGTCCTTATCACAAGAGATTCCCATACTAAAGTTTGTATCTGTACCACTTACAAAAGGATGAGATGCATTCGGTTAGTTGATCAAGATAGCTATCCCATTCACCCTCTGTGGCACTACCAGTAGGGTTATACACAAAGATTAGGAAAAGACTGATGTCTCTTCTCTGTTGATCATCAAGGAGAATGCAAATAGCTACAATCTGTGTTTTTCATATTCTGCTGCTTTCCATGCGTTTACACCGTCAGGGTTTAACACAATAACAACTCCTTGTGAGCCTCTTCCCAAGTAAGTTGTAAACGTTCCTCATGACCAGACGAGATAAGTTTGAGAGAATCGTGTTCAAGTAGTTTGAAACCAGTCTGTCAGGTTCCTTTTTTTAAAAAATTGATTGCTCCCTACAAGGCCGAAGCCACTACTAGGCCAGAGAGCTACACACCAGCTGACAATCATTTCAACTTTTGGTACTAATTTCTAACTTACCCCTCACCCAGCTATATTAACCCCGGAACATCCAAAGACTTCACAGGGGAACGTGCTGGTACCACCAGGGACGCGGCCAGTAGAATTTGTGTTTTTCCAGAGGGGATTCGAACCCGGTACCTCTGATGTGCCAATCGAACACGTTACCGTTATGCCACTGCTGCTAGTTGGAGACATGCCGCAATTGCGTTTCTTCTTTTCATGATGTTAAACAATAACTCGGTTTCCGTGTCCGTTTTTAATCCTTTTACATGTTGTGAAAGGATTTGAATTGTCCTGATCTTTTTCCGATTATGTATGATCCTGTTCCCTTGGTTGGGAGCCATAGAAGAACAGTGGAGGTGTGTGACCCAGTCCTACAATGAGGGGAAACCAGTGTGATTTGCAGAACTCAATGTCTCTTGGATAGGGTCCCTCTTGTCCTCTTCCTCATGGTTCGTTTAGGTGTAGTGGCTGACCTACCTAGTGGTGTAGGGTTAATGACCACCACACCTTTTCTTTTTTGTTGTTAAGAAACGAAACTTTTACCGACTAGAATAGTATTTTTTATTGTCAGTATTTATGCATCAAGATGTAAGTATGGTTATTACTTTATAAATACAATATAAATAATGTGACGATTTCAGGGAAAATCATCACTAAGGATTTATCGCTATCTTGCATTAAATTAATGCAAAATTATCGCATCACATATCGCATCATTATCACTTCACTAAAACTAATTAATTCGCAAATATCGCATAATTATGATAATTTTCTAATAACCAATCACAGCAGAGAATCATTCGGTCGGCAATTTCAGCTGCCATTATCGTTCGGAAGCTTCTTTCTCGCCATGCCATGCTTGCGGCAAAGCTACCAAGGCTGAATAGGTAATTAAATCTGGCGATATCTGTTTTTATTAGTGATGTAATTAGCCTGTTGCCGTTAATTTATACTTTTCAAAGATTTTTAGGAAATGCCAAGAAAGTATTTCAGCAATCAATTGGCAATAAGATATGAAAAACACTGATCTGGTAAGTGACATTATGATGGTTCTTTTTTCTCTGAGAAAGTCTTTTAAATTTATTTATCTTCAGTATGTTATTACTAGCAAAGTAATGTGTGTATTTGGTTTGGAGATCAAGATTGACGATGTTTTGATAAAAATGTAAAGACATTTTATTAAACATATTGGTCAACGTAAAAGTATACAAAACTACATGGCTACTAAACCAACGAAATATAACAAAATACTCATACATATTTTTCTTCTTACATGTACGTCAATTCTTTTTCTTAATAACATAATACATTGTACATACATTGTTAATTGTACCACATGCACACAGTTTTGTCATTTTGCTCATTTACCTCTCTGCATCAAGTCATAAATCTAATAACTGTTATGCTTTGAAATTCTCTACTAACCCTTTTATATATCATATTAGTTTATAACTCCAACAAATATGCTAAATAATGATTTACTAATAAAAGGATACTAAATATAAATTCATCTTTAATTGATTTACGATATTGTGAACTTAAACGAAGCAGAAGTTTGGTGATGTTTATTTACCCTTGAAATTGTGTCAATTTATATAAGTCAACTAGACTAATTCTTGTGTAAAAAATTGCGAATGACTCAGAAATACTGATACCAAATCAAAAAAAATTTACTAGCTCTGGCTCAACTCTATGTTGTGACTTTTATCTACTGTTGATGTCATTGGATTTGATTAGGTTTGTGAAAAGTTAAATGTCTATGTTATGTCTCCTAACTATCTTTGGATCATTTTTGTTATGATTTTCTCCACAAAGTTTCTCTAAATATACCTTAATTCACTCAAATTTCATGCACAAGGGAAATAACGATTTTTGGGTTATTTTTACCATTCAATTATGGAAATATGCCTCTCTTTAACTATAAATGAGTTGACAAAGATTGAAATTGCAATTTACGTGCATGCATTTTTTCGTGTTTTTTGCGTCAAAATTATATTTATGCGTAGTTTGAGTGAATAAAGGTATGCTTTCTAAAACTTTTTGTCAATGTGATGAAATTATTGATGAATCCCTAATCAACCTCTGACATTGAAACATGATTAAAGTCACTTCATGGAGGAGGGGCTACCACATCTTCAGTTCCAGGCAAACAAATGGTCTGATTTCTTCGTACAGATATTTCTTTCTTTGATCTGTGAAACCAATCGGAATGATTTCATCTGGAAATTCCCTTGCGAATTTCACTTTAGGCTTAAAAATGTTGACTTTTACTGGCTCACTGTCAAGATTGGTAAGGCATGTGACAATACCTGGTTCATGGCGACTGAAACGGAAATGATGATATTCCAACAATGATGGTATTTTCGTAAAATACGTGGATAACATTGCAGCCCAGTCATATGCATGCACCAATACTTTTCCATCGTGCGTTCCTACAAATTTGCTGATATTGCACTTTCCTGAGTCTTCGCAAAGCCTTACCAATGTCGTACAAAGTCCACAAAGCGCAGATTGACGTTCTTTTTTTGAATGTCCCGAAACAGCGATCGCAGCTGCACTTCGTATGCCCCACATGCATAAATGAATACTCTGATGGTTTCATGCAAACCAGTCATGACTCTCCACATCAAGTACCAAATAAAAAAAGTTGTTCTTATTTTGACCTATGGTTAGAATAAAATTAAAATTACTTATACTTTTTGTATGGTTTCATGCAATCCATTCATGACTCTCCACACTCAATATCAATTGAAAGCTTTTAGGCACAAATGATAAATGATATTAATTTTTTTAGGTACTGATAATCAGTGAAAAAAAAATACCTGTGCAGTTGTCAGCATGGATGTCTGCATCTGTTTCACCCCATACCGATGGTCCTCGAAATAGTTGTGAACATAGGAGATAGTTGCATTCGCTCCCTTCCCGGTATACACAATTCATCTATCAGGTAATTTGTTTGTATGTGGAAGGAGTCGTTGCAAATTTCAAATATATTACATTTTCGGGGGTTTTGAAATAGATAGGACCGGGCTGGAAAGGATCTTGGGGATAGTGGATTTGTTGAGCAAAATCCAGCTGTAGTGGATGCGACCTTTTTAGAGAACATGGGAAGTGTTTTTGAAAATGATTGTAGGAGATGTGGTTTCGTGAAACAAGTTTTGGGCCATTGAGCATTGATTTTTGTAGTAATCTATTTCCTTTTTAGCTGTGTCGATATGATCCGCTGAAGTTTCAAGAGTGATGACTTCTGGTTGTCTGTTGTGTTGGAACTCTTGAATATCAGATTGTTGTTACTCTGACAGACGGCACAAACATCGGTTAATGGCTTAGCTACGACTATCCATGGAAGCAAATCGTTCCATAACACAGTGAATCTTGGATAGCTAAGAAATGGAAGATTGGACATCACGCAACTTTTTTTATAGAATTCCCAGATGTTTCTTTTTGTGTCGGAAGACGGTATCAGTGAAATTGCCTGATCACGATAGCCGGGAATGCGTCCTGGCAACACGACAGCATGTTCTTCTGCATAGTTCTCGATGAATGATTTCGTGTATTTAAATGTTTCAAATGTGTGTGTATTCGAGGGTAGTCGGTTTTTATTCCCGTGTGATCTTGCTGATTAATCCGTTTTTGTTGTAATGATCCAACAACGTATAAAATTTCTGTTGGCCGATGGTAACAAGCAATAAAAACACTCTCCGACATATGCGTTTTCCGTGCATAGAAAAGCACAAACGCTTTATATTTCTAACCTGTTGCATAGTGTTTAGTTTGAAAAACGATAACACGAAAAGATCTTTTTCCTCGTTAGTTAACTCCATCATTGATTCCCGGCACTCCAAAATTTCCTCCTCCGTAAAGGATTTGATGCACTGGCTTTCACCTGGCCCGTATTGACAGCCACAGCCCTTATTCACGAATTTCCTGATGTCGGATAAATCTGATGTCATTTCTACGTCGTCTGCGGCAGTCATTTCGTAGTCAATGTAATCATTATCGAATCGCATTCGAATGTCACAGGAATGGTTTCCCCCACGGGACTGCGAGACTGGTTTCTACGATCAACTATAATACATCACCTTATTCTACCATTATCAGGGCCTGTGTAAAATAAATTTTCTGCTAAAACAGTTGTACCAATTGTTTCTCGCTTATATTCACGCATGCCGAAAGGTTTTTAAGTAAGGTTGCTAGAGGAAAATACTTTTAATGTTAGGGCGGCGACGCAAATCATCGTGAAAACCACTCCTACGGAGCCAACTAAGTAACGAGAATTCGCTAGAAAAACAAAATCTTCGAGTTTGACTTCAAGAAGTGATAAAAGATGTCTCGTTCTGCACGAAGTCTAGCACCTAAGACGCCAAATTACGCCCTGATTTTCTTTGAAGAGGACCAGTCCACGATGGTTCTCAAAACGAGTGTTGTGAATGCCACCGAAATTAAAGAAGGTGGTGATTGTGAAGTGGCGCTGAAGGGAAGAGTATTTAAAGGCAAAATGCTTAAGTTAAGTGGTAAGTTAGATCACGTATAAATGATATCCCGCCGCTTATAATACCCCCATATAATCAGAGTAATATTTCTGTAGATGATACACATTGGCTTGACAATTGGGAAGCGGAGAATTTTGGAAAGGAGCAGTCAATAAAGGTAATTAACGAAACTTATTCAAAACGAACAATTAACTAAAATATAATCAACTCAACTCTAATACATGGTATATACATGACATAATACCATAAAGATTTAAAATTTTGCGGTTATAAAATTTCGCGATTTTCACTAAAAATTCGCGAAATTATGTATCCGCAAAATTTTCCACTATACTTTACTTATTTAGAATACTGAAGGCAAAGAAAATCAAATTAAGAAAAGAAAATTTGATGCTACGGTCAGTGCCATGTATGTATGTATGTATGTAAGTATGTATGTATGTATGTATGTATGTATAATATTTTAAGCTCACTCATGGTAGAACACCTTACTTAAATCTTTCATTTTTTAGAGTTCTGGTGATGATCTTCAAATTGTGGACAAAAGTCACAGCTTTGAGCTTTTTGAGATCGAGGTAAAATGCTTAAAAATAACATTACTGATAAAGTTGATTTAAAAAACTTTTTGTATTAACATATCAGCATAATAATCTTTTATAGAATTCCACAATTCTTCCGTCAGTGAACTTTGCAAAGGATATTTCATCCAAAGTAAGGATTTTTCATCGGAATAAACGAACATCAAACCGTTATTGCCGGAAAAATTATTTAACATTTTGTTTTTAGCGGCATCAACCAATAACTTCAATCGAAAGTTTTAATGCACAAAGCGACTATAACGGAAAAAACAATGCAACCAAGCGACCCAAACACTTCCCCAGATGAGCCCTACCCCAAATACCGACAGACTGTCTAATGTTGAAAAACAACTTAGACAAATTACTTCAGTTCTGTCTACTTTACAAAATAAATTAGACAAGATAAGTATTAAAGTACATTACAAAAAATACACGTTTTTTTTTAAGAAACACGTTTTCCCAGGCAGCCTCAATGTTTCTTAAGATTTTCATGATTTGAGCCTAAAATGTTTCTTAGATGTTTCTTAAATTTTAGTTAGAAAAAACGTCTAGAAACATGGTGTATATTACATAACTAAGCTAAGAACAGACATATAGCCATTTATGTATATATAGTTTTAACCATTGTATATATTTGTTTTCTTTTTTTTTCGATATGGAAGAGTAACTTCCTGTTATATTAGCATTCCTTCAAAAATGAATCAGTTGTGTTTCTTAATCTCAGCCTGGTAATGTTTCTTACGTGTTTCTTAAGATTTTGCCATTTTGAGCCTCATGTTTCTTAAACTCGTGTTTCTTAAAAAAAAAACGTGTATGAACATTATTACAAAGGCAACCTGCTAAATTCAGAAAAATGCTAAACATTGATATGGTAGATAAATTAGTACAATACAAAAACTTTATAGGTACTTCATAATCAGGAAATTCGCCAGCTGGTAGTTTTAAATAACCTGGAAGAAAAAATAGAAAAGGTTTGTACTCATTGTAGCTTTAGTTGCTACAGTAATAATAATAATAAAAATATATAATACATGATATTATCGTACAGGAACTTCATCATGAAAAGCAACTGGTAACATTGGGCGATTTGGATATTGATTTGCCAATGATGGGGTCCCAGGAAGTACCATGCCAGTCATCCCCAGTACCAGCATCACTGCCACCACCACCAACAACCTTTCCAATTACCAACCCAATAAATAATCCATCTATTCCCTTGACTTTGCCAACATCAGTTTTCCCTAATCCAATGTCAATGTTTGCAACAATTGGAAATGTTGCTAGTTCAATTTCCACAGATATGACCAGTTATGCATTTTATTTGGTCAAAAGCATATTTTCATCAGATGTTTTGAAAACTTCATCATTGAAAGGTGTGCGGGGATGCAAGAAACTTGATCCACAACAAGTGAACTGGGTCAAGCAGCAAACCATGATGAAATTCAACATGAGTGAGGGTCAATGGCTTGCTGTTTACGAAAAACTGCAAACCAGGCTACGAAATTACAGGGTAAAACTGAACCAGGGGTCCCAATAGATACATGTATTTATATGAATATCAGAATACCTGTTTTCTTCTTCCAACCATTTTTCTGTAGGTGGTTACCTTTTATTTTATTTATATAATTTCTTCATTTTTGTGATCTGTATAAAAACGTAAGTACTATTAGCGATATATACTACAGAAATTTGATATTCTGTTAGTTCAGTAATGCTTTCCCTATTTCTCACCTTACAGGTTCTGTTAAGAAGTGTATTACTTCACAGTCATGAAATATAAATGTATTTAGGTTCAGTGCTACTCATCATACTACGTAGTTCTTGAAAATAGCATACAGCTGCTACCTTTTATTTTGAAAAATGAGGCTCAGCTTTTAGCCTTTCTATGCCTATAAGTCTATATGCTTATATATATATAAAAAAACGTATTTCAGAGTGTTGTTTGCACTTTTTTGAAACTTCCATAAACAAGAAGCAAAGCTGATTATGATTGTTAACTTTTCCTTTCTTAATTGTTCACCACAGAAAATAACATACTTATAATTATCTTCTTGTTGTTATGCTGTGTATTCTGTTTACATAAAAATAATATGGAGATCTTTGAGAAGATACCTTCGTCTTCCTTTGCGATCCTTTGAAATTCCAAGTCCGGCGGCCTCGTGGTAAGTCGCGCATGCGTTTCCGTGTGTAAATAGAGGAATATAAAATGGCAAGAGAAAGTTTTGCTAAAGTTAAATTTTCAACGAGCTGTAAAACAAAAGTTATTACGGTGAGTAGCAGATGAAAGAATTTATTATTACATTATGATATTCGGAAGTATATCATGACTAATAGCCGTTATGGTAAAATGAATTCCAACACAAAGTTGTATTTGTTTTTTCAACAAGGGCATTAATTACTTCACGGTAATTATGTAAAATCTAAATCGAATGTATAAATTAAAAACATAGAATTTTATCGCAAGAAATATCGCTTAAAGCAAAGAAAATAAGCGATAAATTATCGCATCTTTTATCATTACTGACGAATCTATCGTTTAATGTGCGATAAATGTGCATTAAATCTATTGTTTTGGTGCGATAATAATATGCGATAAATTATCTATGTGATGATTTTCCCTGAAATCGTCACATATATATATATATATATATAAATTTTTTTTTTTTTTTTTTTTTTTTTTTTTAACTTGTATATGAAGAGCTTGTTTGATAAAGGTGAGCCGATGTTGCCCACCGAAATATTACACATTTAAAAATCTTTGATTTTGTTTTTCGTTATCTTGTTTGGTGAAATCCACTTTTGTGTTCGAATACATTAAATTATTCACCAGGAACATATCCTTATATTGTGTTCGCATATATATATATATAAATATATATAAAAAAAAGCTTTTCACAAAATGTATTAAAGGAATATATTACACAATTATGGAGACAAGAAAAGTGAAGTTCCTCGAATAGCAAGTAATAATGTATAACTGAGTTATACGTTTTTTCTTCAACTTTTTTAATTTTTTCTATAGTGTAAGATGATTTCAAGAATTCCGTAGCAAGAGAAGTCGCAAAGCTGTATAAACATGTTAGTAAATATGAAGTTAATTATAATCAAGTCAATATTGTCAAGGAAGAGTTTGTTTTTAATAAAATTGTCTGCATATAGCTCGAAGTAAGTTGGGACGTAATATATTACATTTGATGACCACTAAGGAGGTATGTTCTTGTTTCTTCATTAATTCTTCTTCATGAAATGATCAGTTAATTTAATAGAAATGACAAAATGTTGTATTAAAATTGCTCTTGGAATACAGTTACTATTTTTTGCCGTCATCCTTAGTCTGAAAAGTCACTTTTATTTATAATTCTTTGAGAATGTTTGAATCTATTGCATTCAACAATATTCAAAACCATATTTGTGATAACAAACCTTGATCTTTTCTTTAATTTGAAACACTTGTTACTCCTAATTATGGCTCATTCCAAACTTAAAGGTGTTTACTACATTTGACGGAGTTACTACCTTTGTCGTAAGATTTTTACTACATTTAACGGAGTTACTACATTTGTCGTAGAAAATTTACTACATTTGACGGAGTTACTACATTTGATGTAACAACACTTTTCCTAGAAAATAAAATATATTAAAATGTTTTTCTTTCTCTTTTCAAGTCTCACTTAGCATGCAGTTTTTAAACATTCAGCTTTCTTTTTAGTCAAAGCTACAAAGAGATGGGCTTTTTTTATGAGATTTCGTTCATGTTTTTATTTTAGACCATTACAGACGATGATATCAACACAGAGTTATATCCATTATTGAAAGATTTTGGAGATGTTGATGTTAGTTGATTTTTTTTAAGTCTTGTTAATCATAAATAGTATCACCAAAAGATTCATTTTTGGAAAGAAAGAACAGAGAGATTTATGTTTTCTTTCTTACTTTCTTTCTTACAAGAAAGAACAGAAGAGAGAACAGAGAGATTTTATATTTTCTTTCTTACAAACATAACATCTCTGTGTTCTTTCTTTACGAAAGTGAAGCTTCTGGTGGTATTATTTATAATAAAACTTTTTGCCCGAATTGATATTTTTCAAGTCTTGTTAAATAACATATTAAATAACTATAATTATGCTCCTTCTTGTCAAGCACTCTCATTGATGGTATTCAAACATATTTACTCATTGATATTTGTCCCAATGAACATAATTTGGTGTAGCATTGGTTCTTGAATTATTTAATTCACCTTTTTTTTTACAGGAGTTCGACACCCGAAATAATCCAATGCTGACTCTCTTAAATTACTGTTTACTTGCCAACATGAAAGAAATGACTATTCTTTTTATACGATATGGAAAATATAAACTGGCCAAAATATTATTCGCATATAAAATTTTCAAGAGAATGAATGAGTATTATGTTAGACATACCCCTGTTGAAGTAAAGAAAGTGAAAATGCTGCTGGATTCTAGTGAAAGGTAAAACAGGATTTTTATGTGTTGTTACTATTCCTGCTTGCCCTACCGTTGATTTTATATTTGCTAATGTAATCATGTTGAAGCTGAAATCATACATAAAATACCTTTGTTGTTATATGTGTTTTATTACTGGTCAGAGATGAATTCTTTTCTATCTAGTTACTTTAGAGACCTTGCTTTTAAGATGCTTCAAAAGTGCTCCCAGAAACAGGAATTGCTCACTCGTCGTATTTTGCTCCAGAGACTACATAAGTTTGCATGTAAGACATGTCTCAATCTGGCAGCTTCTGTTAATCACATTGAATTTGTGGCTGCTGATAGTTGCCAAGTCGTATTGTCAGATGATGTGTGGTTTGGTAAACTTGTTATACCTGGTAGTAACTATTGGTTATGGAGAGCATTAAAAGTATGAAGGGTTTTGTACAAACAAAATTAACCATAAAGGCAATCGTTCTATTCTCTCGTTTCTTTTTACGTGTCAATTATTTTTAGATGGTTCCTTGCTTGCTGCCACCACTGTATTTGTTGTTAAGATATAAAACAGATGAAAGGGAGAGATCTGAAGGGAAAACCGAGACATATATAAAAAATCACAGTTTGCAAGATGAGTCCAGGTACTGGTTTTTTATATAACCTGACTGCTGCTTTTGTGAATACAATTTATTTCCTTATTTTAACAGGCAATCATGGATCTGTTTTTCTCAAAAGATTAAAACAACACTACTTTCCAACATAGTGTCTGATATTTTAAAATAATGTAAGGAAGTTTATTAGGAAAATCAGAGTTTTTCTTCATTTGTTTTTTGGAAGGAGTTGACAAGTTGATGACAACAAAGGAAAATTGTATTTTCTGAGGAAAACTCTTTGGGTGTTCAAAAGCAAGTTTTTCAAAATACCTATCTATGGAGCCATATATTAAGTCTAACAGACTCTACTTATATTAACCATCCACATGCCATCATAAGTATATGTTAATGGTTGATGTGACGTGAATCTTTCTGTAATTGATCTGATATCAATTTTTTCAGCATTGACACATCACAGATTGACATTTTTTTCTTTTGTATTGGTCCACGTTTTTAAAGTAGATTCAATTTCCTGTTCAATTTCCAGTTTTGTTCTGATTTTGTTTTTCATTCTTCACATTTGTTTTTACTTTTAGTTGTGGGACTGTCTGGAAAAAAACCAAGTATTTTTATACTGCTCCTGTCATTAAATGCATTTTGAACTATGTAAGAATGTGTCATACAACAGTTTGATTTACTTAAAGAACTGCACGTGCATGGCTTATGATTATTATAATTTCTATTTTTCAGAGTTCCTATTTTGCTTTCTTGGTTTTGTTTACTTATGTTCTTACTCACAAGAAGCACACCAATCCATCAGTAGTTGAATGGATTATATTCACTTATTGCATTGCATTTGTGATAGAAGAAGTGATGCAGGTAAAATATCTTTCTTTAAAATAGCTGAATTCTAGTGGATATTTGTAACTACCGTAAAGATTCGATTAAGGGCCCTGGCGCTATTTATTCTTTCGACTTTTAGGGCGGGCGCTTATTCGAGGAGGATACTTATTGATTTATTTTTACTTGGGGTATATTTTTTTTCAATAACGAATATCTAAAAATGTTTTCAGAAATACTTTTTGAGACAAATAATTTGAACGTATTTTTTGTCCTTAAGCAATAATAATGAATAAACAAGAGCCAGGATGGCGCAAAACGGTAGCAGCAATTGTACTTAAAGTTATGAAAAGTTACTACAAAGTTCTTTGAGGCTTGTGTTTTTTATATCTCACTGGTGGAAACAGGCATATTTCAAAATTATTAGTTAGTGTAAAAAGGGTCTAATCCTAAACCACCAGAAATTAATTTATTAAAGACAAAAGAATTATACATGCGTGAGCTGTATATGTTTTTTTATAAGAAAATTTTTTGTAAGACCACGTGTAGAAAAAAGCACGCGTTTCGAAAAAAAAATATAATGTTTTTAATTATAATTTCATCAATCCAAAAATGAATTCAAACAAATAACTGCCTTTTCAAACTAGATCTTTGAAAGTCTTAATACAGAAACAGTGTATAGTAGCTAACAAATGAGGTAATAAGAAATTTTGAACTGATAAGCTTTACTAACAAGAAAAGCAACATATATGTATTTTCAGTTAGCGTAATGAACTAAAAGTCCCATTTCTATGTAGGCCTATTTGATAAGAATTCATTCTTTCATGGATTAAGGTTACTGTAAAGGAAAAAATTGGTAAAAATCACATTTTCTGATTTTTTGATATTATTATAGAGCGGAGCTTAATTTTCCATATGCAATAAATCTTTTTTGTCAAAAGTGTTTTTATTTCCCAAAATACGAGGAAAAACCGTTTTTGAGAGAAAATTCTGCAGGAGGATTTTAAATAAAACATGTAAACATTGATCCTCACCTTCAGTATGCATTATTAGAATGAATGAACTTTGTAGTTAGAAGCTTATCATCGTGTTTCTTATTGAACAAACAAATCAAATATTATTATTAAAAATTTTACGCCATGAACAGACAACGCTATCGAAAAAACGCATTTACTGCCAGTAGAAAAAGAAAACGAAAAATGTTTTTTCTTTTCCATTGAGTTGATCTAATTAGTCATTGCCATTAGATTGTTGAGAAAGAAAATTTATAACAATAGAGCACCATTCCGCATGTTTGTTTATCATGCTGAAAGTTTCCAGCTGAGTAGTAATTTTTTAAAACCGCGTTTTCTCAAAATTAAATTTATGTAAAAATTCTACCAATAAGGAGTTCCTGTGACACGAATATTTATCGAATTGCTAAAATAATTATACCCACGTGATCACAACAGACTGTAGAACAAAACCGTGTCACAGTTTTTGAAATAATTATGCCAATCAAAAATAAATCGTTGCTTTAGCTTTGGAGTTAGCATAATTATGTTACTTAAAACTTCTTTCATCATAACTTTTGAAAGACTTAATTATTTAAAAAACGCTGACACGGTTTTTGAGTTCGATCTTTTGAGAACATGATGCAATAATCTTTAGAAAGAAATTTCAAAAATCTGTGTCACAGGAACTTGTCAAACACAACTACAAACTTTTTTGTTTTCAGCTCAAATTTCCAAAAAATGATTAATTTACCTTTTTGCAAATTAGACCATCTTTTAGAGGAAAAACAGAGCTTTTCAGAAATATATACTTTTATATAATAATTGTTTAAAACTTGGGAGTTATTGTGTAAAAACCAAAGGTGTGCATTTTTCCTTTACAGTAACCTTAAGCTACAAAATATCAGATTATGTACTTTTAAAACAAAACGCAATCTATACTTTTAAATGTTTGATATAGAAAAGCTTCCAAAATTCGAAGGCTGCGTTCCTTCATTAGAACTTACATTGCGTTATTAGTAGAGTCTCGCAGACTCTAAATCGCAGACTAATTGCCATTTCGGCCGGAGTAGTAGTAGTAGGAGGAGGAGGAGTAGGAGTCCACGGGTGTTTTAATACGGTATTCGCTTTCGCTGCTACCGTAAAAAGCATTGATATCAGCATCATATTTGAGGGGGCGCTTAGAGTTCTATGATGAAAGAATAAACTAAACCACTAAAGCAAAATTGACATAGAAATGGAACTGCAATGAAATTATGAAATTGAAGTGGTGATGAGATTTAAGATGAATAGTTGGTCATTCACATTATGTTCATCGTTTGTCTCTAATTGATTTAGCTGAAAAAGTAAATACGGACGTCAATTTTGAGAAGAGGACTTAGGTAGATCA